>JBBPLC010000203.1:0-43484 GCA_038089535.1 Hemileccinum rubropunctum | reverse complement strand
TGACCTGAGGCCTAGCCCATGATGTTATCCTGATATCACACCTCATGTTTTTCATCTTCATCTTTCCATTTACACAAGTACACATCTTCTTTCCCACACGGACTTCTCGCCGTACTTGTGTTCACCTTGCTTTCTTCTCATGTTCCTTATTTTTACCAGCCCTAAACTATTTAGGACTCAGACACCCTACCCTAAACCCATCACTAGTCACTATATAAACTTGCCTCCTCTTGTTGTCTACTTTTCCTTAGTCCTATTCACTTGTATCTCTCTCTATCTCAGGGGCCAGATTCTCTTTGAATACCACTTTTCATCTTTTCATTCCTCACTCTGCTCTTGCTGGCTTTGTGCATGTTATATCACACTCATCATTGAAACATGTTTTATGCTTTACCTGGGAACTGTCAATTTTCTAGTTGCTGATCTCCACATGTTGGACCACGTCTGGCTGGATACTCGCAGCCATACCATTCACACCATTGCTAAAGTCACTCTACACCTAGATTAGGTGTAGTGCTTCTTGTTTAAGTTCTCATCCAGTTTCAGTTGTTGACCTCTTCATTAATACCCACTGCCATCTTATAGTTGTACCAGTGTCACTCATCTAGCCAAATGCTGAGTGCTCCTTTTTTCTTCATCTTCTTCATGTATAACATGATCTTGCTTCTTCCAATGCAATGAGCTTAGAAGAGAAGCTACCATAGTTGAATTCTTTCCACTTTATTGCCAACCCTTGCTACCAGCCATTGTGGCCACTCTTGTCCCTATCAACAAACTAGGTTGCCCAGAGGGGTTTAATCCCAAAAATGATTATACCCCTGAGCCTCAACCAGCTTCTGCTCCTGCTTTTTCTTTTACACTCTATTGTTACAAAGTAAAAGGCAGAAAGCACCCCAAGTACATTCAACTTGACAATGCCATACCTGGGTATGAACAACTTTTCACCCTTCACTCCTGCAACAAGCTTCACTGCCCTGCCAGATTTACCTAAGTAATATTGGGAATATGCACTCCATCCTCTCCTCCATCTACTAACCCAAATGTTACATGGGCAGAAATATGCAATGTCATGGCCAACATGGCCCAAATATTACAAACTTCCCTTCTCATATAGCAGTAACTGCAACAATAACTGCAACAGCAACAAATACCACTCACTGCTCCTTCTTCCTCATTGTTCTCACTTCTATCCAAGCTAATTGCCAACCCTAGCACTTGCAATAGCAACCATTTATACTTCTGTAACTGGTGGGTCAAAGTCATAACATAGGTATAATGTCAAGACAGTCTGGACTGTCATTAGTGCACTGCCACTGACAGGTTATGCTGGAGAAGTACAACCAGGAGTTGAACAACCCTAGTGGCTGGCCAATGTGGGACAAATTACAAAAGGAGGTAGAAGAACATGTTCACATCAACATGCTCACAGAGGAGTCCTACCACCTCTTCAATGCCTTTTGGCAAGGGTCAATGGTGATTGAAGTTTTCACACAATAATTCAAGCTCCTTTACCAAGATGCCAGACTTGATGCCACCAATGCAGGCTGTCCAGTACTGGATAGTACTTCATAGTATCATAATGCTTATAGTGAGGGTCTCACTAGACAGCACTGTCATAGTGTCTCATAGTGTCTTATAGTACTGGCTAAATTCATAGTATATCATAGTGTTATCATAGTGTTGTTATAGTGTTTCATAGTGCTAGATAGATTAGTCAAAACAAATCCTTTAATTTTAATTTCAGTCTGACAAGATCCCAAGATATGAGGAACATATCACATATCAGAATTTACCAGCACTCTATGCTAGGCAGCCCAAAACAATATATATTGATATCAGGTACCTACAATATTACACTGGAACAGACACTTCTAAGCAAGATCAACACCATAACCATCATTATCACTACTATTCCCATCTGAGCCAATATCAGCTCTACCACTACCAGCATTGGTGCTATGACATCAACATTGGCTAGTAGATAAAGAATATGACTTATATGCCAGTATATTTAATTTCACAGCACATCTGTTCTAGCTTCTGGCCATGTACCCTATCTGTTGTAGGATTTGCGATATGTTTACTACAACACTTGGACACTTATCTTATCTTATCGGATAGCATCTCATGTGACAACTCCCACAGCTAGGCTTAGGGTCTAGGACTGCACCTAGACTGGTCATGTGACATGACATCATCATTGGGCCTGGAGCTATGACCTCATTGGTCTAGGCTATGACATCATCAGTGATGTCATGCCTCATGGTAACCTCATGGACACCTCATGTTATCCACATGTTCCCCTTCTATACTAGCCCTCACATAGATACAGGAGCCTCCCCTAAACTAACCCCTTATATATATATACCACAGACCCTCCTGTATATTCTCTAGTTCTATTTACTTGTATCTTGCCCAGTTCTCTATGTCTGAACTGCCTGAGATACCAAGTGGGTGCTCTCTCACATTCCTTGCCAGGTTATGCCATTCTGTTACAAAAGGCACTTGTCGTCAAACCCTTCTCCCTCCTCGTTGGCCTATCTATTGGCTAGATGCCATCCTTGTCATCATCGCCAGCAGGAACCTTTTTGCAAGGTGGATGGAGCAGCCTCAACTTTGCTTTCCCATTCATCCTGTGTCTATCAACGATATATCATATCTGTAGAGATAGTATCAAAGTACTACAAATAGAGTTGGATTGTCAGGAACTTACAGCAGTGACTATAAGAGATAGTATATGGTTTGGAATGCACATGCCACATTCTTCCTGGTGAAGGTTATCAAGGCAATTATCTTGACTGAAAAAGAAGACATGTATGAGTTTGTGTATTGCTAGGTGTCTGAAATTGTTGATATAGCCCTGGAGAAAGTAAAGAGCCTGAGTAAACAAACATCAGGATGAATAGGCACATATCTCATTATCTTTTCCACCATGTGCAAATGCTGTTTTCTTGACCAAACCTTCTGTAGTGCACTTCACAAACTGGTGAGTCTTGGCATTTGAGAGCTAATTATCCATGGGGGAGAAAATGTCATAATGTACATAGACCATACTGGCTACCATATTCTTCAACTCACCATGCCACAATGCAAGATCTTTGAAGAGCTGGGGAGGTTAGCAAATTGGGCATGAAGTTAGCTGATTAGAATATATACCAGCTGACACATGGATGTACAGTATTTGGGATAGTACTTTATGGCTAATTTTCTATGTGGCCAAGTTCCCAAACTATAACATATGTACAAGTCTCAATCTTGCATTCTTCAAGAAAATCTGTCTATTTGGGTGGATAGAAACTGAGTTGAGTTGAGTCTGTGCAATGATCCTTCTTCAAAGTCTTTAAGTAATGTTTAAGTCTAGATAGCTGGTTAGTGCTGTCACTTCTATTAGTATCAGCCATGACTGGGTTCTGTTGATTTGGGGTCACATGCTACTGTAAATCTAGTAGCCTGGCAGGTGAAGGTAATTAGAGACAGTGGTTTCTAGAGATGAGCCTTGAGAACATTGGAATCTTGGTGAATTTTGGTAACACACACAATAATGCAGTTCCTTGTAGGGTTAATCTTTTGCCTAAGATTGGCTGTCATTTTCTTACTCAGATACATCCAATGCTGGAATAAGCATTGAAATAGGATAGTATTGAATAATTACTGTGTTATCTCTGAAAAAATTATCATCTTTGATCTTGTTATTCTCATCTTCCGAGATATTCCCCTCATGCTCATCATTGTCACTAGCACCCAGGCTATCTTCATCACTTGAGGTTTCTTCTGAGTTGGATATTCCAGGTAAGTTTTTCTTGTCATCTCTATCATCATTGCCAGGGAGACACTCTAGATTAGTGCTATATAAATCCATAGCATCCTTGTAACATGTCTTACTAGCTTTAACAGGTAGACCTGTCTTTGAGCATAGCAACTCATGGCATTTCTGTTCATCATCAATCAGCTTCAAGCCTCTGGCAAGGCAAAGTCTTTCCTGAACTTCTTGCCTAGCCTAGAGGCCTTGAGAGTTGAAGGGTGAGAGGACTAAGAGGGATGGTTTCCAGACTATCATTAAGTTAGTGTTTTAGTTGGCTAACTGGTAAGGGACCTTACTCTTTTTTTCCATTGCTTTGGAATTTCTGGAGTCATTAGATTAACAGCCTCACTAAGTGTAGCAAACCTATCCAGTTTCTACCTTGGAATAGCTCTAACCACATCACTAACCTTCCTGAGCTGCCCAGTGGCATCCCCCAAGCCCTTGCCAGCTCCCTCACTTTGACAAATTGGGCTTATTTTCCTTGTCTTCTTGGAAGACACAGCAATGATCCCCCCAACAGAATCATGCTATTTATGATGCCTGCTAGTGCTCATAATAGATGGCAGGATTGTTAGTGGAGTGAGAGAAGACACAGTATGTAGTAGTAGATGAAAATATTTAAACAATTCTTATGTGTCATGTATATGATTGAGTAAATGTAACTAACTTGAAGAGTCTGTCTTAGAGTTTATCTAAAGTTATATGTGTCTGATTCTACATAGCAGCAGGCCCAAAGGTATCACTAGGAGGTTGAAGGTGATGGTGGAGGCCTCTTCAATTGTAAAGTGTCAGGGCAGGGAACTAGGGGAGTATGGGAACACATCTGCCAGTGAAGTAAGGGATCAACAGGTGGGAGACTCTTAGCATGGTAGTAAAGGAGATTGATAATCATTTGGTGAGTGAGAGGATTGAATGACAGACCAAACAGGTTAGGCTTCTTGAGCCTTGCTCTGTGCTCATCCTCTGCTTTGACAAGGACCCTCCACTTCTTAGTCAGCTACTTCAGATTATGAAAGTAAGGTGTAAACTATTCTGCAATTATCTGATTGGGAGCCTGAACAAATGTGTTCTCTTCATTGAGAGTGTGGACAAGTCCACTTGTTTTCATTGCTGCCTCACCCCACCCATGGACAATGGAGATATTATCTTCAGGTGCAGTGGAAAGCATGCCATTAAACCCAGTATGCAGGACACAGATCCACATAAAAACATAAAAAAAAAGGTTCATGGTCATCAGCAACCTCATGCCAGACACTCCTATCTTCTTTACTTGTGATCTGCCATAGAATTGCCAGTGACATGAATGGTAACATTCCCTGGTAAGATGCATTAGCACATAGAGATAAGACAGCTTGCATTATTGCTTATTATTCCCTTGAGGTACTGCAGTGTGGTGCCATTTAAGCAGACCATATAATCATAATCAATGAGCAGTACAGATCTATCACCATAGTTCAAACACTTGATGATCATGTTGTTTGGACTAATGTCTCTGTGAAAAACATCTTTTTGTGTAATGAGCATTTCATGAACTAATCAGTCATTAGTACTAGCATGAAAGTTATATTAAAAAGTGGGTGTATTCTTGAGTCCCACTATTAACCCATAAAGCAATTCCCTCTGCAATCTGAACAAACACAAAGGACTATTGACTAAGATCATTAACAGATGCCAGTGGACATGGGTCACAAAATGGGGAGTTAAAGTTGGATCCCATTTGTTGGGTCTGTGATGTAGGGTGATATCCTCCTTCCCTTTGTGCTGGACTGTCCAAGCCTTGATGAGTTTTGGGTCACCCTTGGTACCAGAGATATGCTTGAGAATAGAGCACTTGTGATTGACCAAATGAACTTCAAGCTAGCAATTCTTTATCACAAGGTCATATTTGGCTAGCTTCCTGTTGTTGGGCCAGGGTAGTGCACCATGCAGGCAAACATGGAAGGCATTGGTACAGTATCGGATGAATCTGTTACTTGTCCACAAAATTGAGACAATGTTATAGATGATACCATCAATTTCAATACTTCCTATGAATAGAGGAGGTGGTTGTTAAAGAAAGTGTGAAAGATAAATTTTAATGGTTGGATCAAAGCTGATAATGGCTTTGTCAGTGTGAGCAAAGGCATGAAAAATCTGGCAGGTTTCCAAAACATTGGCATGGAGCAAAATGGGGAGGGGGTGGAGGAAATGACAATGCCAGAGTGGTCAAATAAATGAATTTGCAAGTTGTCATGAACAATAGAGAAGGTGAGGACATAATGTTGCCATGACTGTGAGGATAACAATATATGCCTTGATACTAAAAGTCTTGATTAGAGTCATGTTGTCTCTTAGATTCAAAATGGTAAGTTCATGGAGTGCCTTGGGGCTCCTTTGTAATGGAGTGGAATGGCAAATGAGGCCAAACCAACCCCAAATGAGGATGACTGAGTCAAGACCTGGGTAGCTGAGGTCACCAAGAATGATAAATATGAGGAGGACCCTATAATGGTGGTCAACTGGCAAAGGAGAGAAGATGAGCAGTAATCAAGTGTGCTCAGGCCCCATACAATGGAGGGTAAGACAAATGAATAAGACTGGCTAACCCAGTTGCATCACTACCCTATATATAGTGATACCCTATTGTGCATGGACCAAGCAGTGTACTCTAGGGTAGGTAAAGAAGTAAGAAATGTGGTAGTGGCAAGGCATGACATCATAGTGATATCACGGATCTAGGCTAGTCTAGGGTGGCCTGTAGGCATGTGATTGTGGGAACTAGCATGTGCCCCTAAGGTACAATAGATAAGATACTTTGAGGAGTTGGGGAATGCCAAAAAAGGCACTACCATAAATTGTTTTGTGAGTATGTCAAACATGTTTGTTGTGCCTTCCCCCAGGTATAGGGTGCATTTTTCTTTGTGAGATCATTGAGAGGGCAAGTGATCTGTCCAAAACTGTTAATCAAAAAATGACAATAGTTACAAAGCCCAAGAAAGAATTGAAGCTGCTTGAGTTTCATAGGGGCAGGCCAATTAAGGATAGTGTTAACTTTCTTGGATTGCATTCTGACATTGTTGGTGGAAACAGTCATTTCTAGAAAGTCAACTTTATCAGCATTAAATACACATTTTTCTGGTTTTGTGTAGAGGTCATTTTCATGTAGCCTATGAAGAACGTCCTTTATAACCTTGGAGTATGCCTTGTCAGATTTGTTTTTGGTGAAAATATACATATTGTCCAGGTAAATGATGACAATGGTATATATGTGATTGAATATGTTGTTTATCATCTGCTGGAATATGGGAAGAGAGTTAGTTATTCCAAAATACACATTGTTGTATCCCTATCTCAGGTCAAGACAAGTGAACTTATCTGCACCCTTGAGGTGATTGAAAAGAGATGAAATAAGAGGAAAAGGATGAGAGTTCTTTATTTTACCCTTGTTTAAATACCTGTAATCCATGATGAGGTGTTTTTTGCTGGTCTTTTCCAGGATAAAAAATACTAGAGCCATTTGTGGTGATTTTAATGGGTAAATATAACTTTTTTCTTGTTCAGATAATACAAAGTTCCTGACTTCTTCAAGTTCAGCATGAGAGAGTAGAATAACTTGTTCTTTCTTTGGAATGAAGTCTGGTTTCAAATTGATCACATGGTCCCAGGGTTTGCAGACAGGTATATGTTTGGATTCTTCCTTGCTAAAAATGTCAAGGAATTTATGGTATTGAGGAGGTACCTTGTCCATGAGGCCCTCTATGATGGATCAGATAAAGGGATTCCAGACTCCATGGATAAGGGTGGCTACATTAATAGTAATACAGTTATACATAGATGCAGTGGCAAAACTTGATTGTTTTATTGGCCCAGTTGATAAGTGGGTTGTGGTGTTAAATATGGTAAATTCCTAAGTTCATTACCAAGGTGTCAACTCATTTAGACTAACCCTAGTATAAAAGAACCAGAGAGATGTAATCTGTAATTTGTCTATATGAAGAGGCTGATCCATTAGCAAGTGATAGAATGTAAAAGAGATAATTTTTTGGTTAGGATATGTAGGGACTGTATCCACCTTTAATCAACAAAGGTTTGCACAGTACCTAAGTTGAGTAAGGCTTTTTCTGATGTTTTTATCCAGTTGTTGTTTTTCTGAAAATAGATATTAGTATCAATGTTGAATTCTCCTCTAGAAGAAATATTCCTGATGGGGTTAAGGTTAGTTGGGGAGGGTTTTAAAGAAGAAGAGTAGTCTAAAATAGAAGAATTAAGGATGCTATTTTTTTGTTCTGGTGCAGCACTTTGAGGAGATGCTTCTTCAGAAGTAGTACCATAACTATCAAAATCATTTAGTACATCATCATTGTCAGATATATTGTCCATCTCCCTGGGTATAGCAAAGGGATAAGAGTACAGATAGAGAAACAAAAGACAAGGAACTTTACTGGTGAGGATATAAGAGAGTGCTCATCCAGGATCCAAATAAGGATATTCTGATGATCATGCTAGCACAAAAGAGTTAGAGATTGAACAGGCTCTGGAGCAAGCAGAAAGAAGCTTGAGAACAGAGAACAGAATTTTAATCCTGAAACAAATGGTGGCTATGACAATAGCCAGAGGGACTATTCTGAGAGGACTGTAGACAAAGGTATCATCTGCTCAATGGGAAAGGACATTGATTCATTGAATTGGGGAGACATTCATTTGAATTAAGAATGAACAAAATGTTGAGGGTGAATGTGCAGTGTTGAAGGGCTGGAAGAGTCAATAATCCTTGATGGCAAACAAAGAAGATATATCCCCCATAGTCAAGAGTGACAGTGATAATATACCAGGTCTTCTTGACATTGAGGATGATACCAGCAATGATAGTGATGCATAGCTTATCAACATGCCCATTAGTTAATTTTTAGTGTGAGATCAACCTCCACCCAAATAATTGAGTCTTCATATGGTTCACTAGTTGAGATACATGTGTCCACAGTAGCACAATTTCAAGTTGGCAATAAGGCATATCCTGACAGTGAATTGGGAACAGTTCATAATCCTATTAAAGGAGGTGTATCAGAAAAGCATTGAAAATGAAGGAATAGTCACCTAGGCAGTCTGTGACTCAGGTAATCCCACTCAGCAAATTGTGCCTATGAGTTACTTTGGCATTGCTTTGGGTTGGGTACAAATGAGGAAACATCCAAACAGCTTGAGTGATAGCAACTCATACTTATCCAGTAAGGACAAGTTGGGTTTGGCTGTCTCATCATCATTGTCTGCATGTTGCTGTAAAAGGAGGGCAAAAAAATGCCATAGTTCAAAAGGGAAACAACACAAGCATTCACAGTTTGAGGGCACAACAAGAATCCCAAGGAGTTAGAGTATGAAAAACTAAAACTCATAACCCCTACTACTACTAAGCAGGACAGGTCCTCAGATTTGTGGGCATACCATTCATGATTTAAGGACATAGATGACAACATGTAGTAGATTAACTTCAACTCATTGTAGTATAATGTGTAGAACATTTCTTTGTCACAGTACTTATTGAGATAAAATTTGCAGGAGAATAAAGCTGCTTGAGGGAAATGATGTCACTAAGGCATTCTCCATTTCTCCTTGTGGCTTATCAGAGCATATGCATTGATGTTATTGGATCATGCTGGTGGCTACCTTGGGGTATAATATCAAATCAGCATACATACACAAGGAATTTATTGGACCACCACAGTCTCTGCCTGTGTGGTGGTATGGGGCAGAAGATAAGTTGAAGCTCCCCTATACAGTGGCCTATTCCAGAGTGCAGTTGAATGTGTGAAATAAGTTCAAAGTTCAAGGTACTAACTCACAAAAGTCCAGATTGTGGCCAGGTTTTGTCAGAATCCATATTAAAGATCACTGTTGAAGTGACTATGCTTCTAAGACATAGAAGGTGGGAAAGCAATGACAGTTTGAGCAAAATCTAAGTTGCTCACTGAATGGAATGGAGTTTATTGAAGGTATATTATATGCTAGAGAGTGTTATAGTTCAGGACCTATACGCTATGTTTCTCATTTTTCTTCACTTTCGAACTTAACGCTTTCTTTCATTTTTCGAAGTCACGTGACCAATGCACATGACCGTGAGAATCATCACGTGACCTGAGGCCTGGCCCATGATGTCATCATGACATCATGCCTCATGTCTTTCATTTCCGCTCTCTTTCCCATGAGGACGCTTCTTCTTTCCCACACGGACTTCTCGTTGTCCTCATGATTACCTTGCTCTCTCCTCATGTTCACTTTCTCACACCGGCCCTCAAGCAATTAGGACTCAGACGACCTACCCTAAACTCCCCGTACTTACATATATAAACCCTCCCCCCTTGTCGTCTACTCCTCAGTCCTATTCACTTGAATACCCTCTTCTTGGGGCCTGTTCAATTGTGTACCACTCTATCCCTTACTCTTACTTTTCACTATTGAGACTGTGAACAGCTCATTAGTTCAATCGTATCTCTGCATTTGCTGTCTCTTGAGCAATGTTACTGCTCACTTATCGTTCCACATGCCAAGTTCATGCTTTACTTGGGCACCGTAAACTTCCTCGTTGCCGATTACCATGTTCTGGTCCACGTCTGTTGGACACTCAAAACCGAACCGTACACACTGTCGCTGAAGTAGCCCAACACCTAGATTAGGTGTTGTTCTATATTGTTAAGTTCTCATCCTGTTTCAGAGAGTGATCTGTGTAAAGGGGGGATGACAGTCACTAGCTGACATGTGTGATCTACTGACCAAATGAGGTATGTAGCTTGGATGTCTCTCACTAAAGATAGTCACCAAGTGCTGCACAAAGATCAGGAAGTTGGAAATCTATGGCAATGTTATCTATAAGACCCCAGTTGATTTTGAGATTTCTAGTGAGGTTGATTGTAGTATGACTGCTGAGGAAAGAATGAGGTGGAAAGAGAATAGAAATGGGGTGTAACACCAACAATTCATTGGCCTTGGAGAAATAATTAGTAGGAGAATGCCTTGGTTGGCCAAGCTTCACAATAGATTGGAAGAGTCGAGCATTATCATCAGAACTGGCTTCAGTGTTATCCAACCTATTAGCATGGTCACTATCATCACCACCATCTTCATCAGCAGTATTCTGGAGCTCTTGAAAAGATATTGCAAAAGCACTTCTTGAGACAATCAAGATATCAGTAAATCTGTGGATTAACATCAATGTTGTTACTCCTGCAAGCTAGGTTCTTGATCATCAAGATATGGGCATGCTCAGTGATGTCAGCAGTCCACTGAGATGGTGTGCCAGAATCCCAAACAGAAGGCACAACATTCTAGAGAATTTGAATTTGGATATATACCAATTAATGATATTTTTCTTCTTTCCTCTCCAGCCTCCAGCCTTGATCATGTGCAACTTGTGTTTGTGAAAGATGCACAATGATGACAACAATGCATCACAGTCACTATTATCAAATTCTGGTGCTTGAGCAAGGTAGCAGAAGTCAAGTAGGGCATGAATTGCAATAACCACACCTGGAGGTGCAGCACCAGTGATTACTGCAATGAGGGTCCTTTGGACATCTCATTGCATTCTTCCAGTCACCTTTGTAAGGTAAGAGATTCTCTCTCTGAAATGTTGAAACCCAACTAATGGTTGAAGAATAGAAATGTGAGGATCCAGTTCTTCAGCCCTAACAATGTTTATGGCCAATTGAACCTTGTGATCCCAGATTTTCTTGTGTCACTCATGGTGTGGTTCTGGGGTAAAAAAACCTTGGGAGATTTGCCAAGTACCAGTCCCAGAAGAATGGGAATATGACACCATTTAGATAAGCTTTTGTGCTGCAGTGGATACTGTCAAAGATTGTCAGGGTTAACCTTGATCTGCCATAGCTATTTCAACATATGAGACTTCATGTGTAGAGGGTGTTGATTTGGATTGCCAAATTGCTTGTACATTGCAGTCATAATGGGGAATGTCTTCCCCCCCTATTCCTGCAAGCATACAGATTGCTAGTATGTTGACAATGTATGAGGTGAGTATAAAGCAAAATCAAAGATTTCCCGGAGGATCATTCATCATCACACTGACACAAGCCACATCCTTCAATGGTTGCAGGATGATATCAAGGCATTTGTGAATTAGTCAATCGGATAGAAGATTATGAATGTACCTGGAGTTATGAATGAATTTTGGGATTGGAAGAAATATGGTAAGGAGAAAAGTATCAGGCAATGACTTGAGATAAGTCAACATGCAGATATTTGTGAGTCCAAGTAGTAGCAGGTGGGTACATCAATCACCAACAAGAGCAGAAATATTTGTTTTGTCAGATGAGAGAACAGCACCAAGGAGGGCGGCCCCATTAGGTAATTTAGTCTGGCACACAAGTTCAATATTGACATTTCAAGAATATGGTAAAGTCTGACCCACATTTTCCATGCAGTGTTCCTAGTTATCCACTTGCTGTACACACAAACAAGGCATTCAGCAGTTTGGTACATACAGTGGAGGACAAGGTCAAGTTTGTTGTAGAACAAAGAATTATTAAAAAGTGCTTCCAAGCACTTAACAGGGTCCCAGTAAAATAATCTGAGCAGTGATTTTGTTGGTTTCTTTGACAATAGGATATGAAACTGCCACTTAGGTCTGCTAGGAAGAAGTTCTGTAAGTCCACATAGCTGTTGGGCAGTCCAAAGTAAGAGGGGGAGAGTCTTTATCTGAAGATGCAATTGTTCATCTGAAATGGAACCAGACAACTATGATGAGATATAACCCTAATTTAGGGGAACAATGAGTTCAGGTACAGCAATAATAGATTGGGAGTGAGTATCTATGAAGACATGGACAATAATGATGAGTTCAAAGATTTTGATGGCAATAGAGCAAAGATATAATATTCAAGAGTGTCCAATAACCAGGACAAAATGGGCAATTGAAAGATAGGAGTGATACTTGCAAAGATCCCAGCCCCAAGTAAAGAGGGAATCAAGTGAATAGGACTAGGGAATAGATGACAGAGAAAGATGGTTTATATATATATATATATAAGGGGATTTTAGGGTAGAAGGGAAACATGAGTATAGCAGGAAGTCTGTGTAGAAAGGAAGAAGTATACTCATGAGAGGAAGACAGAAATGAAATGACCATGAGGCATGATGTCAGGGATGAGATCATGGGATAGGCCTCAGGTCATGTGATGTTCTCATGGTCACGTGTGCTGGTCATGTGACTTCAAAAACATAAAGAAAATGTTAAATATAGAATGAAGTGAAGAAAATGAAAATGTATTGTGAGGTCCATGAACTATAACATAAACACTGGAAGCTGTGAAATCACAAGACCTACTAGCTCAAGAGACAGAAGGCTGTCAATAGTAGCCATGCTCAGGCCAGATTGTGTTAACCAAAGCCCAATCTCCCGGTCCATGCAAGAGGCAAATGGATAGTGCAAGCTGAAACAACATTCCTGCAAAATTGATCCTGATCAAAGTGCTCAAGAAACAAATTCTGCTGGTGTGCAAAAATCACAGCAGTACCCAGGAACTCCTTGATAGTCCCCTGCTTAAGCTAATCTGTGCTATTCTAAATCCTTTGCTCAGCTTGTGGTTCAAGAAGTTTGCCAATTTTGACCAAATTATCCACTCAACCATAATAGCAAGACATTGGTTGGTTCATGTGTTGCAGGATGGTGCTATCTAAATGGAGGACCTTGCTGTAGCTGGGGCAGTGGAGCATGATGAATAGTGCATGTGAATAACACTCAACATCTAACACTAATGGCCAGTATACCAAAATGTTCATGTTGAGCATCAATCATCACCACTATGTCTTCACTCCCTCCTTCTTCCTCTTTTCCCATTTCTCCCATCAACTCCAAGTCCAGACAAAAATCCAGCAGTTCTTACTGCATCAACTCCAATTCCAAGAAGAATTCTGGTTGCTCCCCAAGTTCTTCCTGTGCCAGTAATTGTTACTTCCTCAATTCCCATTGTCCCTCCTTTACCCACTCTATGCTTTGAAAGTACCCCTCTATGTGAATTGTAAGACAATGTGATCCTTTCTGATGCAAATGCTCACATGCCTGGTAGTGAAATATGAATATGTGAGTAGGTAGTCATTATGCATAGTAAATTTTTGCTGAATGTGTTACAGCCTCTAAGCTATATGACTGATCCTACCAGTTCCTATCTTCGCCTGGAGATTGCTTGTGCAAGACAAGCTGTTGTGCATTCACAAATGCATCTGATAGCCTGTGAACCTTTTAAGCATGTGTCTCATACATGGCTCAATTGGTTGAAGGTTGAATATCTCAAGAAAGCCTTCAAAGCAGCAAATATGAATGTTGGGCACTGGTGTGACTCTATTTGCCATTCTGGATGCCCTCTTCATTCACCCAATGTCACATTATGGTGCCATCACCATAATACCAGTCGAGGTTTCTTTTGTTCATTGTATATTGATACATTCACTAACTATAAACTTAGATTCAGGCCTGCATATTGCTTTTGATGATGAATTTTTTGTAGATTTTTGGTAAACATTTTCATGCAGTGGCTCTATGTATCTACTTACCTTTTCTCTACTAAATAGATATGTGTTCATTAGTGAATTACTACCAGTAGTGTCCTAACTTTATGTAATGGGATTATGGAGTGGTGCCAATGATACTAGCATATGCCTTCATGAATTATCATTATTTTGGACATGCCAGTGTGATATCTCTAAGAGACCAATTGAAACCTGCCTTGAAACTGACACTTGCATTGAGGCAAGAGGTACAGTGTGACAAACTCATGTGTGTGATCAGGCACACAGAGCAATAACTAAGACACTTGGGAGTGTTGATAGCAGTTGGACCAGACCTTGCTTGCTCCTTTTTTCAAGGGTCATATTTTATTTGGAATGTACATTACATATGTGTAGTCCCACCCTTTTGTTTTCATAATTTTAGTATCAAAAGTGTTAGTGATTGTTTAGCATCTGTCTAGATGATGGCTTACCAATCCACCTCCCAGTACTCCCACAACCACAACCACAACCACCCCACTCTCCCCAAACATGCAACAATCCTTCCATCTAACTTTCACTGGCCAGATCACAAACAAAACTGCTCCTTTCATCTCCTCAACAAAGCCATTGCAGACAATGGGAACCTCCAACCATGCACAGTATGCCTTAGGCCATGACATGCCTATTGTCAAGTGCCCATGCAAAAATACATGGGATAACAAATATCAGACATTCTCCAAACTCTTGTTGTCAAAACAATCAACCAGCATTTGTTCACCAAGTGGCAGCACAAAGAAAGTTGCTGCATTACCAACCTTTCAAAATTATTTGGTGATGCCCCTGATGGTTTTAGACATGGTTTCATAGTTAACTTCTGCACCATCATATGACTACAGACCTCTCCTAATCCCCCCCTTCATCAATACCTACCTTAACTAGTTTAACAAAATAGCACACAAAGAAATAAACAAAAGTAGATATATTGGACCTTATCCTGTGGCATATGGTGTTAGCTCTGATCAGGTGCTGGCCTTTTGTTCAGCCCCCAACCATTTGTACACTCACACTCACCCTCACCTCACAAACACAATTCTTTCTTGTTCCATTCATGTGTGCATTTGTATGTGAGTGCTCACCCTTGCTTTGACCTTGCTGTCACCCTGCTAGTAGATAAATTAAACAAAAACACCATGGTTTTTTCTACCTCTATTCTTTGCTCTTCTACTCCATCTATTCCAGTTATGCTTATATTCCCTGATACCTGCTTACTCTTGAAGGGCTTCTCTTCTGCTAAAGGTTTCAATCTATACTCTGCCACTAAACTTAACATCCCTGCCCATAATCAATCCATTGTTTCCACCCATGTCACAATTTAACTCCCCTTCAGAACTTATGGCAGAATTACACCATGTTTAGGCCTTGTCTTTAAACACAAAATCAACATCATGGCTAAAGTCATTGACACTGATTATAGGGGAGAAATTGGTGTAATTCTGTTTCACCATTCCAACTCTCCCTTTCACATTTCCAAATTGGACCATATCAACTAATTATTGAAAAAAAAATAGAAAACTCTAGCATTACAGAACAAAAGAATCTTGACAAATCTAAATGTAATGATAAAGGTTTCAGTTCCACTGGAATCCAAGCCACTTCCTCTACTTCTCTTTCCCTGAACTTTGAAACTAAATTATCCTTGGAATCCCACAGGTTAAATATTAATGCAGTCAATGAATACAAATATTATGCTTTGGACAGACTTTTCAGAAATTCAAATGGTGTGGCAGTGCAGGGGCTGTAAGGTGAGGTCAGGCAAGAGCAGAGTAGAGAAGAGAGCAGCATAGATGTGGAGTAGAGGAGAGAGTAGCATTGGAGTGGAGAGTTGGGGAGAGTTGAAGGGGAGAAGAGAGAAGAAGGAGAGTAGGTCACAATCTTGCAGTCTATATCATGTTCCCTTGGATGATCCACCACAGCCCCTTCAATGGCAGAAGAATAAATATAATACCTGGTGGGAGTTCTAGATCTCTTTTAGGAGAATATGTTTTTGCCAGCAATTGCAGAGCATGCCAAAGACAGCTGGACTCCTTACATGGATCAAACCTTGATGGAGGCAAAGTAGAAGACTTCTGGGAACAATAAGGGAGCCAAGACACTCCCGCTATCCAATGAAATTTTTGACCAGGTTCAACAGTCAATATGTTACATTCTAGATAACAACAGAGAGCTCTTTGCCATATATGGATCATTCTTCTTTGTTGTTGAAGGAAAGGGCATCAAGCTTTTGACCAAGGATGGTCAAGATGGGGTTCATGAATCTCCAGAGTTTGCTCTTCAATGAAATTTAACCTGCCTAGATTAAAGTCACACGTTGGATTATGCAAATGGCAAGCTTATTGTTGATGTTGGCATCACATTCACTTCTAGGTCAGACCACCCTGTCACTGGTTTGTGGAGGCTAGATGCTCTTGAAGACTTCTATGGTGCAGCTGGCTTTAACAGGGGAACTATATATCACCAGTGTATGCTGTCCAGATATAATACATTTTAGGTGGAGATAAATGAGGAACATGCTCTACAAACTCACATTTCCTTCTAGAGCATCTACAATCTCTACTATGAAGCTATCCAAAATAGCAATGACATTGTTGTGGTTGCAAAAGACAGTGATGCCTATAATCTTATACCAAAGTACTATTCAGATTGCTCCCAGGTTATCAAGATCTTTCATGAAGCAAAGAGAAAGTGAAATGAGACCAACTAAACAACTTAAGATGTTTCCCTAATTTAGGGGAACAGCAACTTTGATAATGGTGATGACAGAATGTGTTCAATGGTCAAGCCAGATGTGAACAAAGATGGCAAGGCTGAAAGTTGATTGTGACAGTGCAAAGATAAAACATAAATGAGGATCCAGTGATGAGAACCAAGATGGCAAATGGAGAGAGAGAAAAAGTGGTACTTGAAGAGATCCTGGCCCCAAGTGGAGAGGGAATCAAGTGAATAGAACTGGGGAATAGACAAAGAAGGGAGAGAGTTTATATATATAAGTACAGATGGTTTATGGTAGGCTCTCTGAGTCCTAAATATTTTAGGGCCAGGATAGAAGAAGTAGGTTCTGACATAAGCAATGGGTTATATGACCTCTAGTAAGTTCAACACAACATAAATACACCAAAATACCACTCTTGATTCACTACCACTACCATGAAATCCCTTTCTACTGCTCAAACTAATCAAATCATCTTTTCCTTGGATTTAGGTCAATCTACTCATCAAATCTCTGATTCTACTGGTATATACCACTCTACCATTAGTAGAATTTGCTCTAAATTTTGTCCAAACCTGGCTAAATCCTCTGGTAGTCATTCTACCATTATAACATTTGCTAATATGCTTTATGCCATTTACTTTATTGGGACTAGAAAGGCTGAAAAAGCAGTCCAGGTTACCAGAATCCTTCAAGATATCAAGAACTATGCCATCTCTTTCTAGACTGTTTACTGTTGCTTGAAGAAAGCAGGTATAAAGGCTATGGTGAAGAAGAAATGTCCTTGCCTTACTACTGCTCATAAGAAGGCTAGATTAGACTTTGTAGAGAGTTATTAGCACTGGACTATAGAGGACTGGAAATAAGTTATATGGTCAGATGAGACCAAAATTAATTGTATTGGGTCAGATGGAAAGAGGTAGGCATGGAAAAAGGCAGAAGAGGTCTAAGTGATAGGTTAGTACAAGGAACAGACAAGTTTAGAGAAGGTTCTCTGATGATGTGGGGTTGTATAACATGGGAAGGGGTTAGATTGGCATGCAAGATTGATGGTGGGATGGATACTGATCTTTACCTACAGATTATTGAGGATGAACTCCAGCAAACCCTGGAGTATTTTGGCAAAACTCCAGATAATATTATTTTTTAGCAGGACAATGATCCCAAACATACTAGCAAAAGAGTCAAGAAATGGTTTACTGAGCATGGCTTTGAGGTTATGGTATGGCCAGCTCAGTCTCCAGACCTTAATCCCATAGAACATCTATGGTTTCTTCTTAAAAAAGACTAGCAGAGTATCCAGAGTTAGCAAAGGGGATAACTGAACTTTGGGAAAGAGTACAAGTGGAGTGAGAGAAGATAGAGGTTGTAGAGTGTCAAATGTTGGTTAAGAGCATACCCAGAAGAGTTCAGGAGGTGATCAAGGCCAAAGGAGGCTATACTTTATACTAGTTTATGATATCCTTAATATTTGCAACAAAACTGTTGCAATAACATGACCAACTTAAAATAGCCATATCTTCATATTCCCTGCACCACATCACATGACCAAGGACTCGATAGAAAGCCAAATATATCTGCTTTATTTTGTGTGACTGATGCTAAGCATAATTCCCACACCATGGCTTTGTATATTACACACAATATAAAAACCAAACATTGCAACAGTTTTGTTGCTCAGTGTACTTGTGGGAGGAAGACAGAAATGAAGATGACATGAGGTATGATGTCATGGTGACATCAATGGGCTGGACCCCCAGTAATGTGATGTTCTCATGGTCACATGTGCTAGTCATGTGACTTTGAAAACAGAAAGAAAATGATAAGTATAAAATAAAGTAAAACAGAGAAAACATAGTGTGAGGTCCTTGAACTATAACAGAAAGACCTATGGAGTTCAGGATAAGTATAGAGTGAGTGGACAAGCAGCTCAGATATTGCTGAAAGAGATTATCCCCAGGGTATGTCTATATCTTTCATTTTGTGTGCTCTTCCAAGGCTAAAAGATACATGCAGTTCCACTCTGTCCTTTACTTCCATCAGATATTTGATTCTAATTTCTGGCCAGAAGGGCAGATAAAATACAATGAACCCAAATATATCTGGTCAAGTGCTTGAATCCACCTAATCTAGGCATTATAACAGGGCTACTTACCCATATGCTGCACTATATCACCTCCACTCTAATTGTTTTTGACTTTCATGTGAGAGAGTCCTGAAATGGACCAGGAACAAACTATGGAGATATTACCCTAATGTAGGATAATGGTGACTTCGGTGATGATATGGACTTGATGGTGGTGGATGTCTAACCAGACATGGATGAGAACATGGTAATCAGTGTCCAAATAGAGCATATACGAAGAGTGCTTGGTAATGGGAGCAAAGATGGCAATAGCAGAGATACAATTGAAGCAATGAGTCATTCATGAGCTCAATGTGGAAGAGGTAAGTAAAGAGTAGTACTTGGAAAGAACCCAGCCACTAAGATGGAGAGGAGTTCAAGTAAATAGGACTAAGGGGTAGATAACAAAGGAAGGGGGTTTATATATGTAAGTAAGGGAGGTTTCGGGTAGGTTGTCTGAGTCCTAAATAGTTTATGGCCAGCATAGATAAGAAAGCAATGAGGCAGACACGAGTATGGCAAGAAGTCTGTGTGGGAAGGAAGAAGCATACTCATGTGAACGAAAAGATAGAGATGAAAGACATGAGGTATGATGTCATGATGACATCATGGGGCTAGGCCTCAAGTCACATGAAATGTCTCATGGTCATGTGCACTGGCCACATGACTTCGAAAATGAAAGGAATACATTAAGTGTGAAAATGAAGTGAAAAGTGAAAACATAGCATGTATGTCCAGAACTATAACAAGTCCCTGGCCCTGTTGGAGTATCACAATGTACTAGAGACAGCCAACATGTTCTTCCTACAAGATCTATGCATCAACATAGCTCATTGTCTGAACACTGTTCAAGAAGTGGATAATGTCCATGTTCTAAAGCTTATGGGACCCAAAGCCAAGGCACAATGGAACAAAGCTCTGAACTACTCTGGTAATGCAAATTGTGCGGTATTTGACCAGACAGACATCTTTTCAATTAGACCTAAACCTACCTGGACTATGCTCAAGCAAATAATTGCCAACAATTCCATTCTTATGTTAGAAGACTGGTCTGTTTCATCAAGACTCTACTCAATTCCTCTAGTAGTTGCACACCTTTTTTGTACATTCAATACCAAGATATGGATAATGGTGGCAAATGATGCTTTCAAGAGAGTTGTTCCTATGTCCACATCTCTATTGGATGCTATGCAATGCTGGACTGCTGTTGGGACACACTGACCAACACTCTGTTTGAAGCATCCAATGTGGGTTTGGATAACTCTCAAGGTACTGCCCATGGTTAACAAGGTCCAAGGTCAATGTCTTGCTCTTAGCAGATGAAGACATATTTTTCATCACTTGATTTCACATTGTGGCAGGATTCATAATGGACAGCCTACTGGAATGAAGAATACATCAAGAGATATCATAATTTGCTTAGCGACCATGATAAACAGGAGCAGATCCAGTTGAATAATACTTTTTGGTCCATTTTCTCTGAGCTGCAGTGCCTTTCTGCAAGCCAGAAAATAACAAAAAAAAGCAAAGAATTTGTATGGAAGTGCAAGAAAGGCGCCATTGTGTTCATCACCAATGCCAGGTTCTACAAAATGAAATGGGATGAAAACTAAACCAAGGAGACATTACCCTAATCTAGAATAATGGCAACTTCAGCAATGGTGTGTACTTGGTGGTGGTGGGTGTCTAGCCAAATGTAGACTAGAATGTGGTAATTGGCAATGATAAAATTGACTGTGCCCAAGTAGAGCATAAAATGTGGTATAACAAGTAAGCGTGCGGTAATGGGCATGATGACAGCAAGAGCAAGGGTAGGAAAAGACGATGAGTCGTTCATGAGCTCAACATCGAGAAGAGTAAGTAAGAGTGGTATTTGGAAAGAAACCAGCCCCTAAGATAGAGAGGGATTCAAGTGAATAGGACTGAGGAGTAGACGACAAGGGGAGGGGGTTTATATATGTAAGTAAGGGAGGTTTAGGGTAGGTCATCTGAGTCCTAAATAGTTTAGGGCTGGTATAGATAAGAGAGCATAAGGGAAATGCAAGGGGAGCACAAGTATAGTGAGAAGTCCATGTGGGAAGGAAGAAGCATACTCATGTGAATGAAAAGACAGAGATGAAAGACATGAGGCATGATATCATAATGACATCATGAGCTAGGCCTCAGGTCACGTGAGATATCTCACAGTCATGTGTACTGGTCATGTGACTTTAAAAGTGAAAAGAAAATGTTAAGTGTGAAAATGAAGTGAAAGTGAAAAATGTAGCATACATATAGGTCCTGAACTATAACACAAAATGGAGAGCTTGGGAAAAGAGGCAGCAAATACTCAAAGAGCAAAAGAAGGAGATCTTTCCTAATGCTTGAATCAAGGTATCAAGTCCAGGAAGGTTGTTGCTGAGGAGTTGTGGAGGTCTAGTGGATTTGATGGTTTGAAAAGCAGGAAAGATGAAACAAATGGGCAAAAACAATGTTCCTTGCAAAAGCACCTTTCTATGGCCACAAAGAACAAGAGAAGGTCTCCACCACCATGTGGAAAGCTGGAAAGCAATGCTAAAAAGAAGGTTCCTGCTTCTAAGACAAAGACACAGAGGGAAATAAAGCCCTTGACTCCTTCAAGCGAAGATCAATCAAGTCTAGAATCCTATCCAGAATTAGAAGAACACTTAGAAGGAAAGGCAGAGTGGTATTGAGATATATGATGATATTGTCATGATACACAAGATGGATATGGATGAATTGGATCATGATGTCATGGATATAGAGTAAATTACAATGATACTAGAGATTGGATATTATCTTTTGTTGTGATTAAACAAAGTTCAGCACCATATCATAGCAAATGTCTGCCATAATGAATGAATGAAGGGAAGGGGGGAACCAGAAAACACTGAGAGTAGTAGTATAGTAGTAGTAAGTAAGTAGTAGCAAGCAAGTAAGTAAATAAAGAATATATTTGAGAAGATAGTTGAAACAGAACTAAACAACTAAAGGAGAAGTTACCCTGATTTAGGATAACTGTGACTTCTGTGATGGTGTGAACTTGACAGTGATAAATGTCCAACCAGACATGGACCAAGATGTGGTATTCAGCAATGATGAAATTAACAGTGCCCAGATAGAGCATTCACAAGAGCATCTGGTCATGAGGATGAAGACAGCCAAGTGCAGAGTAGATTTAGAAGAGAATAAAAGTAGTACTTGAAGTGAATGCAGCTCCTAAGTAGGAGAGAAATTCAAGTGAATAGGACTAAGGAGCAGACAACAAGGGAGGAGGGTTTATATATGTAAGTAAGTAGGGTTTAGGGTAGGTCATCTGAGTTCAAAAGTCTTTAGGGCTGGTATAGATAAGAAAACAATGAGTACAATAAGAAGTCCATGTGGAAAGGAAGAAGTGTACTTGTGTGAAGAAGACAGAGATGAAGAGACATGAGGTATGATGTCATAATGATGTCATTGGGCTAGGCCTCAGGTCATGTGAGAAGTCTCATGGTCACATGCATTGGTCACATGACTTCAAAAAGAGGGAACATACATTAAGTGTGAAAGATGAAGAAAGTTAGAAACATACTGTGATAGCATTGTTCCCTATGCATTTAGAATACTCAGAAGCATTTGAAACACCTTCAGATATCTCTGGTATTATTTTATTTTGCACCATGATACTACTTTTACCTCATGATCCCCCTACAAAGATTGATTGTTCTAGCCTCATGATTGCTAGCCATAAATAGGGAAGGGCATGTTTCTACCATTGTAAGACCCTCAGAAGATAATGAAACCATTTGCCAAGCTCCATAAAATTGTTTGAGTGAACAGCACATGCTTCTTCCTCTTCCTTTACTAAACATAGGACATAGCATGTCACAGGACCTGCCTACAACCCTTCTAGCATTCATTGTATGGGTTATGGAACCATGGGAATCCAATGACAACACTTGAAATACTCTACAATATGTATGTATTTCAGGGTAATCCAAGGAATGTGCCCAGAACAATGCAAAATTTGGAAAATCAATGATCATCACATGTATCTATACTTTCTTGTTCTACTATGCATTGAAGAGTACTCAGAAGCATTTAAGACACCCCTGGTATTTTATTTTGCACTATGATATCACCTAACCTTCTACTTTCCCTATAAAGATTAACATTTCTAGCCTGAGAGATGCTAGCTATAATAAAATGGAGTATGTTTCTAGTAGTATCTGACTCTCCAGAAATGATGATAACCTTTTCTAAGCTTCATAAAATCATTTGAGCAAATGGCATATATTCCCTGGAATTAATAGAACCCTATGAATCCATTCATTCATTCATTCATTGGTAATACCTCTAAAATCACACAAAATCAATAGGAAGGTCCTGAAATCAATGATGCCAGGGACAACTCTTCTGAGTAGTGAACATAACCTTTGTAAACCATCTATACCAGTGTTTCTTCTATGTGTGATCACATTAAGTTGGAAATAAGCTAAGAGCAAATGCCTAAGGATAAGAAAAATATGTCAAATATTGATTCATTCATTCATTGGTGTAGTTGAACAAACAACCTACAAATTCTGAAACAGATAATTCAAGATAAGAATAAATGAGGAGCAGGAGCAGAAGAAAGAGAATTTGGATAAATAGTGTAGTGTATGAAAAGTATACAAAAAGTGCAATCAAAAGCATAACCAAAAGTATAACCAAAAGTGAAGCAAAGGTAGAGAGGGTACAAAAGTGTAGTCAAGAGTCTACCAAAAGTGTGCCAAAGGTGTACAAAAAAGCACTCAAAAAGCATAGTAAAAGTGTAGTGAAAGTGTATGCAAACTTGACTCTATGTCAAATAGTAGCATGTATTTCCCAGGTGTTTTTAGACCTTCCAGAAGCATATATAATGGTTTCTGAGATCTGTGGTATTTTACTTTACACAATGTTATACCTTGCCTTCTATCCCCCTCATAAAGATCAAATTTTCTAGCCTCAGGAATGCTAGCAATAAATAAGGGGGAGGATATTCCTACTGCTATTTAGCCCTCCGAAGATGATGGTAGCATTTTTGAAGCCTGATACATTCTTTTGGGAAAATGGTAGACATCTCTTCCCTTCCTCCCATTGGAGTATGAGGTATAGTAGGCTACAGGACCATCCCAGAATGCTTCCAGCATTTTTCTTGGGGGTCATATAGCCCTCTGAATCCATTGGTAACATTTACAGGACGCCACAAAATTATTTCAGTATCAATCTTTCATCCATGCCTAAAATAACATTGTTTGATTTTTATCTCAAGATCCTGACCACCAATTTCCTTGCATAGGGGGTCAAATGATTGTGGAAATGGGCTCTATTTTATGGTATACTTTTCCAAGCCATCAGAGGGTTTTAAGTTTGAATCTTAATTCCAGAATAATCTTATAAATATTTTTGAATGAAGAACCAGTGCAATACCTGGACTCCTATGTTCATCCACCACTGGAAACATCAGAAACATCTGAATAAACTGCATTTATACTGTACAGTCAGCATACTAGTAACTCCCAACAGCTAATGCATATGTGAGCATTCAAGATACTCACCTCAATATTACATATGTAACATTTCGA
The DNA here is from genome assembly GCA_038089535.1 of Hemileccinum rubropunctum. Classification (NCBI taxonomy): domain Eukaryota; kingdom Fungi; phylum Basidiomycota; class Agaricomycetes; order Boletales; family Boletaceae; genus Hemileccinum; species Hemileccinum rubropunctum. The sequence continues at coordinate 18,729 of JBBPLC010000203.1, read as the reverse complement.
CCCTAAAAAACTAGTATACATGTGGTTATCCAAGATGCCTATCCCCATATCTATATTACCAATATTGTTGATCCTAGGAACCAGTACACATGTGGGCATCCAAGATACCCATCTCAATATCTGTTATAGTTCAAGGACCTTATGTATGCTATGTTTTTTCACTTTTTACTTTTTTTCATACTTAACATTTTCTTTCTGTTTTTGGAGTCATGTGACTGTGAGAACATCACATGACTAGAGGTCTAGCCCAATGATGTCATTATGATGTCATACCTCATATCATCTTCATTTCTGCTCTCTTCACACAAGTATGCTTCTTTCTTCCCACATAGACTTCTCACTATACTCATGTTCTCCTTATTTCCTTTCTTCTATCCCTGCCCTAAACTATTTAGGACTCAGACAACCTACCCTAAACACATCACTAGTCACTGTATAAACTATACCTCCTAGTCATCTTTTCCCCAGTTCTATTCACTTGTTTCCCTCTCCACTTGAGGCTGGGATCTTTTCGAGTACCACTCTTCCTTTTCTGCATTTGCTATCTTGGTCCCCATTATTGGACCCTTGTTTATGTTCTATCTCTGCACTTTGACAATCAAAGCCTTCAATCTCTATATCTTCATTCACATCTGGATTGATCCCAGAACAGGTTCTGTTGTAACCATCACAGAAGTCACCATTCCCCTAGTCTAATGGGTAATGTCTCCATTGGTCCTATTTCAATATCTATGGTTACAATTCTTTTGACTCTAAAGAGCCCATATAAATGTGGGCATGCAAGATGCTCATCTCAATATCTAGAATGTCAGGTGAATACATGGATCAGAGCAATATACAAGACTTGCTGTTTTTTTAGAAACTTTTATTTACCCTAGAGGTAGGGAATGTCAAAAGATGAGTCTCATAACCTAAGTCTGCATTTACTCCATTTTTATGTTGTTAATAACTTGTACTATATTTCAGGTATTCACATACCAATTTCCTCATGCTAACATTTGTCAATTCATTGCACCAGATATATATCCTTCACCAGCTGGTGAAGGGAACATTCAAGGATCACCTTGTCAAATGGGTTATAAAATTCTTAGAGTGCAGATATGGAAAGGCTGGCACAAAAAATCAATTAACTAATATTGATTGCCAGTAAGTCGTTTCTGATTTAAAACTCCTGTCTGGTTATTAAATCACTAAGTCATAGCACTCTATTTTAACATCTCCATTGCCCCTCCCTTTCCTGAACTAAGAAGATTTCCAGATGGTTGCAGTTTCACCTAGTGGACCAGGAATGATTCAAAAGCACTAATAAAGATGAGTTTATCCAATATATTCCCCCCCATTTATTGATGTTCAAAAACATAGGTCTATCTACCTGCCATCAAGAAATACATCCCAAGTGATATGGTATAGACAATCTATGCCTGAAACAGGACCAAACTAAACAATGGAGATATTACCCTTTATCTTAGGGGGATGGTGACTTTAGCAATGGTAATAATGGTACAAGTATGGAAGTTAAGCCAGACATGGACAAGGATGGCAAGACCAAAAGCTTTGATTGTGATAGTAGCAACATAGAACATAAAGGAGTCCTATAATGAGAGCTAAGATAGAAAGTGCAGAAAAAGAGTAGTACTCAGAAAGATCCCAGTCCCAAGTGAAGAGGAAATCAAGTGAATAGGACTAAGGAATAAACAACAGAGGAGAAGGGTTTATATAGTGTTATGGTTGGTCTGGGCTGGAACAAACACAAACCTGGGAGACAAGGAGTGTTGACTAAAGGGCTTCCTTATCGACAGCATGAGTCACAAGGTGAGGCGACCGGAGATGAGGGACAAGTAGTATGGTTAACTACTGAAGACTTTCACAGGGGCTTCCTAAGGTAGACAAAGGATAATTGACCAAGGGATATCCTTGTCGATGGGACAAGCCGCAAAGAAGAGCAGCAGGGACAAGTCACAATGAAGTGCAGCAGAGACAAGTCACAATGAAGCGCAGCAGGGACAAGTCACAATGAAGCACAGCAGGGACAAGTCACAATGAAGCGCAGCAAGGACAAGTCACAATGAAGCGCAGCAGGGACAAGTCACAATGAAGCGCAGCAAGGACAAGTCACAATGAAGCACAGCAAGGACAAGTCACAATGAAGCACAGCAGGGACAAGTCACAATGAAGAGCAACCAAAGGTGAAGGAGAATGACGAGCATCCACTCAAAAGTAGGACGAGAGACTTAGAGAGACAATGGACAAGTGAAGAGAAACAAGGTGCTATTCCAGGTAGGTCTAGCTTAAGGAATACATGGTAGCGATGTTAGCCTATATATACCCTGGGTATCCATGCATGGACCAAGCTATGTTACAGTGGTAGGTCAGAGGAATCTAAGTAGGGTAAGTGGGGTGGGAAAGATGGTGGTGTAAAGTTGATGTCAGAGAGAAGAACGAGGCTGTTCAATAGAAGATAGGAATAAGTAATTGAGATGACCATTGTGAGAGAAGAGTGGAAGTAAGCACAATGGTCATTGTGAGAGGAGAAAGGCAAGAGCATAAGTCATGGGACAAGATGCAACAAGAAAAAGAAAAGAAAAGAGAGAGTCATAACATATAGTGACTAGCAATAGGTTTAAGCTAGGTTGTCTGAGTCCTAATAAGTTTAGGGCCAGGATAGAAGAAAGAGAGTGAGGAGAACACAAGTATGGCAAGAAGTCTGTGTGGGAAGAAAGAAGTGTACTTGTGTGAAAAGTGTGGAAATGAAGATGACATGAGGCATGATGTCATTGTGACATCATGGGTCTAGGCCTCAGGTCATGTGATGTTCTCATGGTCACATGTACTGGTCATGTGACTTCAAAAACAGAAAGAAATGTTCAAGTGTAAAATAAAGTGAAAATGTAGCATGAGGTCCTTGAACTATAATAGTGCCTTTCTTGAATTTTGCTACATTGTAGCACAATGTCATTGATGAAAAGGCCCTTCATGACCTAAGGCATGCACTTGCTTGCTTCCATCAATACTGTGAAATTTTCCAAGATGTTGATATTTGCACTGATTTCTCTCTCTCCTACCTGCACTCCCTTACTCACTATAAGTCATTTATTCAGCTATTTGGAGCTCCAAATGGGGTGTCCACATCCATAATGGAATCAAAACACATCACTGCCATTAAAAAACCCTGGCACCACTCAAGCAAGAACAATGCCCTTGAACAAATGATATGGTCAAATCAGTACCTGTCATAGCTGGCCACTGCCCATGCTGACTTTGAGGCACATGGTATGTTGACACTGTTGAACTCTCATGGTACATATCAACAATATCTCTACTTTGATTACTCATTAACTGCAAGCTTCACAGACACTACTTTACTCTCTCCATTCCTGACATAACAGGACAATGATGATGATGAGGCTCCTAACTCAGATGTGGTGCATGAATCTCTTGGTCTCACTTATTCAGATATTAAGCTTATTCAGATCCCAGGTAAGCTTCACTTCACATGCAACTCAGGCTATTCTAAGCCAGTACTCACCTCAATTGTAAGTTCATGGCTGTGCAAAGACTGTGTTTGCTCTCTCCATCAAGCTTGGAATTCCAGCCCTGTCCATCCTCATTGGGCAATTTTTCATCCCAATAGCTCAACACTAACTCACTCTTCACTTCTGCTATTCATCACACTCAACTCCTGGATCCAATCAAGGTGAAGATTTTCCATTCTGCTGCAGTTATCTTTATGGCCCCAAGTGATTCAAGTGGGGTCAATGACCTCCATTGAGAACAGATCCATGCTGACCTATCTTGGCATGGCAGCACACCACAATACAATTGTGTCCTTGTCAGCATGGACACTTCCTTCAATGGCATGCTAAGCATGGAAGTTACATGGGTACTGTGTTTCTTTTCATTTGCTTACACAAACAGCAAATTATACTCTTGTGCACTTATCCATTGGTTTGACCAGCTTCCAGATGAGCCAGATGAGCTGACAGGGATATGGATGGCCTTATTGTCCTTCCTTGAGAATGGTGCAAAACACCTGGCCATTATTCCCATTGAAAGTATTGTTTATAATGTCTATCTCCTTTCAATTTTTGGTGCCAAGTATGTTTCAGATCATGTGACCCATGATAACTCTTTAGCTTTGTACCAAAGACTTTATGTCAACCAATTCTCAGATCACCATGCATTTGATCTTGTTTCTTAGTGCATTTCTTTTATCAGTTCTCATTATGCTTTTTTGGGCTATTATAGCACATTTTTCATCTACCAACATTTCTAGATAACCCTTACACTCCCTACATGTCTCCAGGACTTCCGTTAGACAACTACATGGATCTGCAGCATACAACTAATAAGCATCTTCTCTGAAGAATGTCCTGACATGCTCAGTAGCATCATTGCAGCTGAGGATATAATTGCTAATGTCATTGATATGACCCAGATGAACCCTTGTTATAGTTCACGGACCTCACACTATATTTTCACTTTTCTTTCATTTCTCATACTTAATATATTCTTTTCACTTTCAAGTTCATGTGACCATGAGACATCTCACATGACCGGAGGCCTAACCCTATGATGTCATTGTGACATCATGCCTCATATCTCTTTATTTCTGTCTGTTTCACACAAGTACACTTCTTCCTTCCCACACAGGCTTCTTGCCATACTTGTGTTTTCCTCATTGCTCCTTTATCTATACTGGCCCTAAACTATTTAGGACTCAGATGACCTACCCTAAACCTATCACTAGTCACTACTTAAACCCATCTCCCTCATCATCCCTTTTCTCTCCTTAGTCCTATTCACTTGAACTCCTCTCCTACTTAAGAGCCAGGTTTTCTTCAAGTACTACTCCTCCTTACACTCCAATCTCATCTCTGCATTTGCTATTGTCATCCCCATTATTGGACACTGTTCCATGATCTATCTTGGAACTATTAACTTCATCGTTGTCAATTACCACATTATCATCCATGTCTACTTGGATGCCCATCACCATCAAGTCCACATGTTTTCTGAAGTCATCATTATCCTAGATTAGGGTAATGTCTTCATTGTTTGGTTCTGATCCATTTTAATCCTGGGCCTACAGTCAAAGATCCTCATAAGTGCTCATGTAATCTGTTTAGCATCCTGCAACTAATTTCATGTCATTCATTGCCCCAAATGATGTCAATTCTCCATAACAGACACAAATTGTGCAATCAGCATCCATCAACTTAATTGATCATATGCCAGTGGGTGAGTCTTGTTCATATCTCCCCCTAGTCCCTTACTATATAGAGTACTAATGCATATTCTCAGCTGATTATGGGGCCAAATTGAGTGGATGTGTGTTTGCTTCAAGCTCTTGGACCTCTTGAAGGCACACAAGAAAGATCACAGTATTCAACAAGTCACTGTCAACTTATTTGGTTACATTGCAAAGAGTTCGAGTCCTCAAGATGTTTTCAGTTCTCCTCACCAACCTTTGTGTGCAAGAATTTTAGAGCTGTGTATGTAGTACCATCACCATTGCCATTGTGGCCAAGACTTGCAGATGTGAGTGATCCACCTTGTGTATGATTTCTGTAAGCTGACATTGCTTTCTAGCTTTCACATGCATCCCTGCTATTCTCAATAAATACCATACTGTGGAACTCAATGTACAGACTGGTTGTCTCAAAGCACTGACCTTTGTATTTGAATATGTTGGCCCACAATCTGCTTTCTACATCAACTTGGTGGTCACCATGCTCAAAGATGCACTCCCAGACCATGATCTCATCCACTGTCAAACAGCAAGCATCATTGTCAAGCACCTTACTCTTGGTGTTGTGGGTCTTGGCTGTGAAGACTCAATGCTCCACCTGATGAACCTTGTATGGCCTAACTGTTTTGAGACTTCACCACACATCATTGATATAGTCATCAAAGCCATTGAAGTGATGTGCATGACATTGAGTGCAGGTGTTCTGCTGAGCTATATGCTTCAGGGCTTGTTCCACCCTATGTGTAAAGTCTGTGAGGTATGTCACCATTTGATCATTTGAATCCATGCAACTATTGCTCACCACTACTGCATACTAGTAGGTCTACTGGTGTGTCTACAACTCCCAGTATTATGGCCTAGGTACTCAAACCAACTGATTGTTTTGTGAAACGCATCAGAATGAGTAGAACAAAGGAGTTGAGAAGAGCTGAGCAACTGCATTGAGGGCCAGGACTCTCATATCCAACATTGTAGTAGTTGATGCATCTTGTACTTCTTTCCTAATGCTACACACACATCTTAGTTGACTAGTTTTGTCCAGTGCATCTAATCCATCTAATTGTGAAATCATTTAAAGACTGGTAAGCAGGTAAAGACTTGGCAGACCTCATCTATCCACCTTAATTGACTAATGGTGCTAACATTATGTTGTGAGACAAATTAGGCATGGAAAGTACCGGACAAGCCAAATAAAGAACACTGTAAAATTACTAATGTACAGTAGTATTTATGTAGTCATAGGCCATATTATGTAGCTTATGTACATGGGAGAAGACAACACACACTACAAATGCTACATATCATATATAGTCTTACATAGTGAAGCCCTTTTTTCCTGATGAATGTCTAGGGTGCTTGTACTAGAACCGCGTGGGACGTTTGCCATTTTGTTTTCGTACCACACTGGTCTCGAGTCATCTTGACTCGCGGCTTCTGCTGCTCACTGTTCCATCCATCCAGCATCATTTCCCATCGTACCGTCGCCGGAGTCGCACTCCTCACGTTTGGGGCGTTTTTGGGAGCATCTGGGACATTCCGATACATTCCTCTATCCTCATTCACTCGCAACCTGATCTGCTCGACCAGATGACCCCCTAGGTCTCCAACTCGACATCGCGCCTTCATTCCGTCGACGGGGAAGTTTGCTTCGTGCTGGGGGTGTTCTGGGAACTTGGTGGATGCCTCTGGTACGTCCCGGTTTGGTCTTGTTAGCAAACTCGGCTTGGAGGTCCGTATAGCCTCCTCTCGGCCTAGGACTCAATGTTTGTCGACGATCCGTAGCCTCAGCATCCTCCTCCGACACCTCCGGCACACTCTGCTCGCTGTCTCCCTCTCTCGTGCCTTCTGGCTTGTCGGGCAGCTCTGTGGGCGCGTCTGGATGACACGCGTCGTACCTATCGCATCCCCAAGGTCCTCTGGTGGTCTTGAGTCACAGTAGCTGACCTAAACAGCTCAGCTTCTCGCCATCTCACTCGTCGCTGCCGTCGACGAATTGCTCGCGTCATCCGTTTGGGTAGTGTGTGACGTCTGGGGGTAGCGATTGCGCTGTGCTCGCTGCACCCGTATGGTGATCATTTTCGCATTATATTTGCATTTGACTTCATTCCGGTTCGTCGATGTGCTCGGTTCTTCATCGCTGCTGATTTCCTGAGTCCTTTTATCAACCTCTCCACTCTCGATGTGGCCTCTCGCTACCTCCACTGGCTCATTGCCACCCTTCGGCCTCTCTACTCGATCCCGTGTCTCGCGGCACCCGTATTGGCTACGTGTATCCGACTCGTCGGCTGGTGGGCTATGTGACCTGCCCGCTGGCACTACTGGCCTGGTGCTCATCGCGTTCAGGGTATGTGTTTCATTGGTCTTGTTATCGACCTGTTTGTTGATTTGCTATCTCAGGTTCTGCGTTGCTCGCCAGGGTCGCAAGGCTTACGCCGTCAATCTTCTCGTCTGTGGCACTCTTGCCCAGTCGGTTTGTTGCAGCTTACAGCTGCCTCACCGACTCTCCCGCACGACGTCTGCCCTCCTTGGGCTCGCCCCTGGCCCGTCGTGTCGTGTTCACGTTCAGGACGTATCCCGTTCCCTGGTAAGTGACCTGTTTCATGTTTTGATCCATTGCTGACCTTTGTGCATTCACATACCTTGTGACCTGGTTCACCACACTTCCAACAGTTGCTGTTGAAGCGTTTTGAAGTGTGTGCAGCCACCTGTGGTGCCACATCACTCTGAAGTGGCGAGACCGGTGGTCCGCCGAGTAGACCTAGTCATTCTCGTCGTTGTAGTGTAGCGGTCCTGTTGAATCACTTTGTAAGCGCTTCAATCCGCGAGTACGCAGTCCGGAAGTGAATAGGACTGTGTATCGTCTGTTTTGAGTCCAGGAGCCTAACAACATAAGCCATTTGTAGGATTTCGAGGCTGGGTGAGTTGACTATAGAGCCCAGGGCTGATACTAGTAACTAAACTACGATCCAAAATCAGATCCGTGACCTCGACGGCTCCGGTAAGACAGGGTTTTCAGTAGAAACATTGTCAAGCAGTGATATGTTGTGTCGAATCACGCAATATGGCGCTGACCCGTATCGGGTGTTGCCATGGATCAGTGGCACTTCGGCTGTTATGTTGCACTGCCTAGCAGCTCCAGACGATCCGATTGCTTCACAATTTCAACGAAAAAACTTTCCAGGTAGCGCATTCTCCAGTACTTGCAGAGGACGATTGGCTGGAAGATTATTTTTTAAAAAAAAAATACGAAGGACCAATGGAAGGAGATTAGACGCGACTCGAACGTGATAAGCAAAACTAAGTAAGTACTTGGGGCGAGGATACTGAGGGGGCGATGCCCGTTTCGAGTTCGCGGGACCCGCGCTGCGTACGTCTCTCTCATTCGTGGTTCATTTCTGTGTTGGCTGAGCGATTGCAACCACCAGATAGACTATCGCTCTCCTACGGTAGGTTCAGCAATAGGATCATGCCCATCTCCACATACAGCTTGCTGTGATAAAATGGCCCGAGGGCGATGCAACGCTCAGTGTACAGTTTGCTAGTAGTCAGGCATATCGTTCATCCTCTTATGAGCGGGAGGTGTTGGGTGTCCCACATCAACATTTACTAAATTTAGTATACCGATGCTGGCGGGGTGTGTTGGAAATTGAGGTGCGAACGTCCCCATACTACTTCAAGTTATGTACTTTTTTTGTACCAAACCGTGGCAATTTCGAGCTTGTATTACGATAAACAACAATGCCACCCAGGAAACAAACCAAAGCCCAAGTGGCATTAGGAACAGGCGAACCGAAGGTCAGTCGATCATTGTATTCAGTGATTTGTGTTAAAATACCGGACTGCACAATGCAGAAAGGCAAATATATCAAGGATACGTTACTGCTGGATACAAGTACGGGAAAAGCGAACGCCTCGGTCGACGAGAAAGTAAAACTCAATGAAAAGATGATGACATCGATAAAGGAGGCCATCGTTGGATATGGTCGTTTTGATTTCGTTGAAAATTTCAACCAGGTCCACTGGCGTCAATGGAATGAGCGGCAAATCAACACCAGCAAAGCAATGTTGATGCGGAACTCGTTCCTCCTCAATGGTATGGACCGGTTCAATCCAACCCATGCCATCCCGCTTGTAATCAAGAAAAATGAGGTCGTCGAGGGTACATATGTGAAGGACCCCACCCATGTCCGAGAGGAGCTTCCTATTGTGCGCTTCACGGGTGCTACTGTTGCAGAAGGTGGACTCAGGGCCGCTGGTGGTCAACACCGAATCAAGGCGATGAAGATGTGGATTGAGGTCCACCAAACGCGTAAGAAGGAGTTGGAGCATGAGATATCGAGCATCAAAAATATGGACAAGGACGATGTCGATGCTGATGTGCAGGCTCATAACGAACGACTCAAACCACTACTCCAGTCTGTTTTGAACCTGCTTGCGTGTAGTGGAGAGTGGGCTGTCGTGCTTTTCAACGAAGGTAAGCAAAGTCTGGTCCAACCATTCTGCGCAACTTCTCCGCATTTACAGTTGCGCGGATGTGGTAGACTCGTTCCACTATACTGAACCAGCACGATCAATTAGACAAACTTGACGACATACTCTTGCAACGTCTTGCACGGAATGAGACTAACTTTGTATATGCCGAATCTGGAGAAGAAGGCCTTGTCCAGCGCTATAAAGAGGCCATCGCGGAGAAGAAAACATGGTTTGATATCGCCCAATCAAAACTCGACTTCAACAAAGGAAATGCTGTTAAGCACCACGACATCCTCTCACAGCAGCACGGATTCGAAATGATTGAACTTCTCACTTCAAACTACGAGCACTACCTACCCTCAAAACTCCTGTCTATCGGCAAATTCCATCATATTATGCAAACACCACACGCTGGGGTACGTATCTTGTTTCACTTGAAGCCTCACCTACTAATTATAGTCGATTAACCCTTTACCAGATCGTTAGTCATACCTGTCGCCGCATGGAGGAGAAACTCCAACGCTGTTTTAATACATTTGAGTTCACATGGGATGATTGGAAGAAGCTCTCAAGGAAGCTCACGCCGCAAAAAATCAAAGAAGTCTATGATTCGCTGGCTGAGGCTACACCCATTCCTTCTGCCATTCTTACCTCCGTCCGCGAGGCCATAGACAACACCTTCCAGAACCATCTTGGATCGCTCAATGTTTTTGCACTGCCGGAGAGCCCCGCTTGGTCGAGTTCGTGGGAGTCCTACAAATTTGCACTGCCTAATGCGGTGAAGGAAACGGTCGAGGAGATCCACAACAACGGCCTCGCTGGAAATTTGTCCCCTGACGTGTTACTAGCCCTAAACACGTCTGCCGCTAAAATTGCAATCATCCTCAATGCATCAGATGTCCATGATGAACTGGCACACTATACATATTTTCCTTTTATGTGTCGGTCCGTCTTTGAGCGTCTGGATCAGCACTTCCGCACAATCGAAAGAGCTGTTCTTGAGGTAAGTGCTATCCCGTTGTCTTCTATCCCATTCCTTTCTCACTCTGCATCGCTCCACTGTACACTCTCAACTGACAGGCAATTCGTTTCAGATATCCAGCTGGTTCTCCCCGTTCGTGTATGCGATAAAGGCTCATGGTAATCGTTGGAATGCGCGATCAGCATCGGCAGAGATGATGAGGGCCGTGATGGGCCATCCCTCATTCAAGTCACTAGAACGCATAAATGCGTTGGATGCAGTAAGTCCATGGTTGTCAAGTGAGTGAGGACATGCTAATTGAAAGTGTAGATTGTGACCGTATTCTTTAATGAATATCCTGCGCTATTACATCTCGAATCCGACCTCATCGTTTCTGAGATTCCTAGTCGGCCAGCTGACAATAAGGCACTCGGGATGCACTTCACAAATCCCAAGACGGCTGCAAACTCAAAGAAAGCAGTCATCAAGAGTGAGGAAGGAGGGGGAACGCTTCGAGAGGGGTCAGGAAGCAAGGATACCGAAACAGATAACGAGGGGCACAACGCCGTGACCGGTGGTGCGGAAGAAAGATCTGAGCGAGCGCATGGACGGGAGCCAGTAAAGGCAAACGAAAAACTTGTTGATGAGCAGTTTGCGCAACTTTCACGCGAGCTGGATGCTGCCACGTCATACATTAATGGTGGGTCGAAGCTGAAAGGGTTTGCAAACCCGATTCCATCAATGAACGAGACCTGGGTGCGTTCCTCGAAAGTGAGAGGTGATGCTACCTACCAGTCATTTCGAGGCTTAGGTCTCATCGAGAATCATACATTCGAATGGGGCAAGGAAGTTGGGCCATCACGCCATAGGTTTGCAACAACCCTCGCACAATTGTGTATACTCGAACAGGCGATTGTGAACACATATCGTCTCCCACTTCTCGGGTGCCCAAACAGCGCTGCAGCCTTTATCCGCCTTCGCATTGAGGAGGCAACAAGACAGTACCATGCAAAGCCCATAACGACGCAGCGTCAGCCAACGCTTATCAAGAGACAAACAGAGAAGCAATCCCAAAACAGCTTCGTATGGGCCGACCGACTTTCGTATGACGTTGTAGTAACACGAAAGACGTCCTTCGACTTGGAAGAAGAGTTGGGAACTTCTCAGACGAAAGCGCTGCAAGACGAGCAGCGGCAAGAGATACAAAAGGTAATCAACACAATCGAGAACACGTCATCTGCGTGGGCAGTCAACACCGTCCTACGAGACAGGGACTGTGTTGAGAAACCAGACGTACTCCCTGTTGTTCAATCGCTCATGGAAGAGCTCGTCAAAGTAAGTATTGCTGCAATTTGATCGTGTGGTAGCTGATGACGCCGCACGTCGCCAGGCCATGTCGGTGAATGCGTACCTGCAGCGCACGGCAAATATTGATCTGGAGTTCGACCTACACATGGAAATCCCGGACAAAGAACACTTGGACATCAATTATGCTACTTGGAAAAATCAGGGTAATGTCGGCAGATGGTCATTGCAGGCTTGCCGTCAATTCCGGCTTCTTCCGAGGGCCGAAGAAGCGGTATTGCTAAGGGAGGAGGCTGAAGAACGCCAAAGACAAGTTGTCGACGAAGCTGCGGGTTCTGACGTCGAACTATGTGAGCAACGTTATGAGTACGCAAACAACCACGCTGACCTTCGTTATACCATAGGTACTAGAGATGAGGATGAGGAGAGCAGCAACAATGAGGATGAAGGGGAAGAGGCAGTGGAAGGCAGTGGACCCAATCAGCTTTCTTTGCCATATTCCTTGTCGACGACGACTGCTGACCCGCATCTCGCATTCACTCAGGATCAAATATCCATGTTCCGTTCTCCCTCAACTAGTACTAGTAAGTATAACCTCAATAACTGACTCGCTCCTGATACACTGTTTTATCACTAGAGATAAATCTTGCTCCTTCTCCAGGTAAAGTCGGGAACGATAGAGCGGCAATGCCCGACCGGGTCATCCCATCCAACCCTCCGAGTCCCATCATTGTGCAGCCTGAGACCACAGTTGGTCGCAAGCGCAACTTTTCCAGCGCGATAAGAGCCTCTATCGAGGGTGTTGAGGACTCTGGTAAGCGAACTAGTGAGTGCTGTTACTTACCTGGAAACTCTCCGTTACTTATCATCACACGTACAGAGTCCGGTAAACATACACCAAAACGCTACAACCAAATGGAAGACGTGGCAGGGCAAACGAAGGTTGACAACAAAGTTCCCAGGCGCCACCGTCTACAGAAGGTCCCTCATGCCGCAAACAACAGACCTGCACCAGCACTTCGACGCTACGATGATCCAGATGATGTTATCTCCCCTCATTCGCTCTCATAGGTCCTTTCCGTTTACTTTGTTCTGTTTTCGTTGTACTTTCAAATTTCACTTCCCATGATCCATACTAAGTAACTATTTGTTCTTCGGTAATTACAGTTCAACTGTGGAGCGGAAGGCAGGCACAATGCGCGTTAGCTTCATACGCAGATCGCGAGGTGTGGATACTAAATTACTAGTATCGATGCACCCTTAGCCACGGCCTGCACCGCCTCGAGCTTCCCCTGCATGCATTCCTGCCAGTCAACGTGGGTTCTCTGGAGGGGTGTGGAATAGACCTGCGAGCGGCGAAGACGATTCCACCGCAGGTGACGCGGACACGACAACGAAAGGTGACGAGAACCCTAGAAACGGGCCGAAAAACTTGAACGCATCAGGGTGATGTCGCAAATGGATAGAATGAGTCGCTGTTGCAGCCTCACCTAAGATAGCCCGAAGCGAGCCAGAGGGTCCGGGCGGCGAAATGGCTGTACCAGACGACGCCTACAGTGCCAAGGAGCGTTCAGAAGATGACAAGAACGAGCGCGTCGGCAGAACACGCACAGCCGCTCGCGGCCTCGTGGATATTGAAAGGGCGACGATTGATACAATGGTTCTGGCGATAACGACTCGAGTGTTGATCTCTTGGTTGCAGCGTTATCGGTCGCAGAAATCCATTGACCTAGACGGCATCTACAACGTCAGCTGTGAGCTGCTTCGCTACACGCGAAGTGTGTGCGACACTAATCAGGGTCGGCCGATCCAACTTGAAGCTAACGATGGGCCTTTGAGATTATCGTTGACATGCGTGAGTTCCGGTCGACCCTGGGACAAACAAAACGGAGGCTGGAAGGGCTGCAGATATAAGCCAGGGCCGGTATATACCGGAGACCATCCTTGGATATTACTGAGCGTAGTCTGCGTCAAGAGTGTGATCGGGCACTACATTTGGCATCTTGATAGTCAAATGGAAGCACGTGTCATGAATGACAGCGAACACGAGATACAGCGTTTGAGGTCTCAGACGAACCCTGTCGGATGCTGCTGCCACCCGCCATCACCGGCACTGAGCGGTAGAAAAATAATATGGCGGTCCTGTGGTGACATTCAGTGTGGGCCGCATCGAGGCCAAAATGGTGTCACAGCAAATACAAATGAACGACATGCCAAACAATGTGCTCTCCACCATGTCGGAGTTGCTGGTTCCCTCTATACATCAGCTTGTGGCGAATCATGATGTATGTGAAACTCAACGCCGGGAGCAATGTGGGAATGGCGAAGCTTCGTATCAGTGGAGTTCCATATCCAGGGGACAGCATACTGGTAGCCGAAAGTGTCCCTCAATCAGCGGCAGTTCGGAGAATCCTCCGAGCCAGTACGATTTTACATAGGAACACGTTTGCAAGGTCATATTGAGTTCAATCTATGACGTTACACAGGGACTGAGTGTGTAGGGCTTCGGTCACGATGTCATGAACGCCGTCAGGACGTCAAAGGCGTACGCGTGTTGCGCTTCTCGCACTCAGCGATGTTGTCTCACGTGCATTCTACACGGAAAAGAGGCATGCAAGACGTTCTTGCATGTGCCATCTGCGGTGGAAGCGGAAGAAGCAGCAGAAATGGAGTCGGGTCGAGTCTGATACGTGATATTGAAGACTCGACGACCACCTCCGTCGCGACATGTGTAAACGGGCAGTTTGGATTGTTGCAGCCTAAGGGACTCGAATCGCGGTCGCGTGACATCACAGTTACTCCTTGGACGTGACTGACATTACCTGTGAACCCCCAGATCATTTACCACCTGCACACTCGCGTACGTGCCATTGATAGTATTACAGCAAGATGTCGAGTTGCAACGAACATGTTTCAACAAAAAACTGCACTCGCACTGAGACTTATCAATAATGCACTGTTTGTCCTCTGTCTTAATGATGCTTCGCCCGCTCGTGATAATGGATACCATCAGTATCATAAGGTACATATCAGCCATGCGAGCCTAACCATTAATAACTCTTTCCGATGCTTCCCATAGCTGAGCGGTGCTGGCGACCAGACCTTCCTAAAATGAGCGGCCACGCCAACAATCGCGGGGGTGCTCGGAGGGGTTTCTGCATATGTCTCGGAATGTTGCGTCGACTCGGATGCAATGCAGTGCGCATTCAGGAACGACACTCTCCAGAGCTCGTATGACGTCTGATCCGGGATGATATTGATCGCCAAAAGTCCCACATCGGCTGGGATGACAGACGTCATTATCTTGGCAATGAGATCTTCACGGGATGAACAACCACCATATCAACCACGAGTGATAGATAATCACTGCCACTGTAATCGTAATCAGAACCAGGCACGACGATTCCAGATATCGTCGATCTTAAGTAAGGTCTTGGAATCGAATGTTTCGCTCGCGAAGGGTCCGGCAAAATCTGGTCTCCATTTTTGAATACATGGTACAAAGCTGGTCGGACCCACTGTTGATGGGTGAGGTTCGTTCGTATTATCGCAGTATCACGACCGAATGATCGGATGCACTGATAAGCCGCCACTGGCACATACACTGCTACACCCTTCGGACGAGGATAGGGGCGTGTCCTTGTGTCTATCAGAGGAATAAGCAAGTCAGCCTCAAGACACACAGTGCTTGGCCCTGCTCCCCACGCACGCACGCACCAAAGACGGCCCAGACAAGCGCCAGAAGAACAGACAGATGCTCTCCCAGATGACGCAGCACTCGTTGAACCCATGCCAGCGGTACGAGTCCGCGAGTATTTGGCTGACACTTCATGTTATTTTGACCTAACCTAACTAAGTTATTGCTCTTCTCAAGGTAATTCCTTGTGTTATGAGTCCCTGAGGGGCAAGTCGATCTGATACGTACAAATGCTTAAATATCAACTTGATGTCGTATTCGCGCTCTGAACCTTCGCCCATGGCGACACCCCCTCGGCGAGTCGGGCTGTTCATCACCAACGGCGAAACCAGAGAACAGGTAATTGTTAACGCTCACCTGTGTTTGCGCTTTCTCGTCAGATAGAGGCTATGGGTTCAAGTAACATGAACCACCTTGCTGCAGCGGTGGGCATAAGAGACTTACCAAAACTTGGAATGACTCAAGGGTCTCACTGGCGCTTGCATATGGTTCTGTTCATTGGTCGGCATCTTTGCCAACGTCATCGTTCAAGGAACTGATGTCACTTTCCGGTTCGGTCTCGCTATCGTCGATAGGTGCATGCCTGGCATCCACTTTTAACCAGTCCGCGAGGGCTGGATCGGTATCCTCTGCAGGCTCTGCCTTGGCTTCAATGCTCTCTGGGGTCGTTGGGGTTTTAAAGCTAGCACCTTGCTCTCGGAGCGGCTGTTGTTCTTCGACTCTCGTTTCTTCATCTTCGTCGCTATCAGGTTCGTCGCATTCAGCAGAAACCTGCTGATCGTCCGATGGACGGAAGAATTCAAAAGGTGTCAAGTACGCTATTCTGGAAACGTAACGGCAAATGGAAAAGATAGCGAGATACGCCAACTGAAACCAAGGGCTCAACGGTTGGGCTTTGCCTTACCCCTTGACTGCCTGCCCGACCGCATCGTCTTCATCTGCATTTTTGTTCTTGTCGTCCGACTCGGGTACTTCGTCGTTAACCTGTACGGGTTAAATGTTTCAGTGGGGGGTTGGAGAAAAAAAAAAAAGAGAACAAGGGGAGGGACAAGATAGACGGACACGTCAAAGGCCTCTTCAAGATCAGACGTAGGTCCACCCGCCAACTTCTCTGGCACCCTACCCAGATCCACCGTTTAATAAAACGATATGGGATGTTTGCTCGCATTGTGCCTAAACGATATAGAATGCGCATGAACCTACATCGCAGAGTGCGGGAAGAGCATCTGCGTACCTTTTTGATTTCTTTGACGGCGTACTACCCGTCTGTCGGGATCCCAACGGTGTCTGGTCGTACGTCGACGATGACGACGACAAGCTTCGAGCTTTCGCGACGAGCGGGGTTAATTTCTGGTAAACGACGTCTTGGTAGGGGGGGATATCTTTTGGAGCATGAGTTCGTCCTTGTTCTGATCGACACCGAGCTCGACGATCGTATCCCAGTTTTCACGCGAGAGATAACACTTGTCCATGCACCCAATGATCTCATCCACGGCCGACCACGGTCAGATGAGATGAACATCACGCGAAAGCTTGGAACCCAACGGGACAGAACCCACCGATCCATCGTCCACGAGCGGTTCCACGATGTAAGGGAACAGGGCGGGAAGGTAAGACTGTCGTATCTCTGTCTTGTCGGCCGCCACTTTGGGACGCATGTGGAACTGGACTTTCCCAAGCTGACGACTGAGTTTGGCTTGTTTCGAGTTCTGACCGAGCCATCTGGAGATCTGTTGCGTGTGAGCAATGAGAGATCGTTGTACCAACAACGTACTGCGGGAAGGTCATCTCCACGTAACCCAACCCAGCCTCATGCAAGGAAGCAGGTCGCACGGTCGAGCACACAGCGTGCAACAGCATCAAAGTCCAGTGTTGTTCCGGTCCAAACAACGAAAGAAGGCAGACAAGGTAATCAAGAATATGGGGTGGTGCATGCGCAGTACGAACCTATGCATGAGTGCATCTATGAGATCGACATCAAATGTCGAGGATACTGCTTTATCCATCAGCTTTGAAGATTTTGGTGGAGCATTAAGATTTCTCGTTTCCGCAGGTTCGGTCTCGAGGTAGCTCTCCTGTTCCTGATGTGTGAGGTGGCCAGCCCAGGACTTTGATTCGTAACCCACCTGAATAAACAGTGAGACGAATGAGTGATCATGAAAGCGCTACGGAGGTTCATATACGACGCACAGTTTCTTGCCTTCGTGAAACGTCATGATATCTCTGGATAGCCGCCAAGTTGGAAGCATATTCAATACTTGTCAAATGTCTGACTGCGATCCTGCGATGAGCTGGTCAACGATGTTTGCCGGGACCTTCATCTTCTCCCTAGACGAGCCAACGTCAAATGTGCGCCTTGTTCCGAGTCGAGTGCAGGAAACTGACTTGAATAGGATACCAAGGATGCGTGAACGGACTGCACTCGCGTCGGGCTTAAACCCCACCATGAAACGACAGGAAAAACATCATCGTTGTGGGTCGTACCTTCTAAACGGAAGATTGAACGTATCAGCCCTGATGGGCTTCAACTTTTGAGCTCCAGCATCGTTGGCTATACGTATGATTGGGATCTGGACAGGCGAGAGTCGGGGCCCTTTCGCCTATCAGAATGTATATACCCTTGTCTTTTTGATCGATGCGTTCAAGGCACCGACGCCTCCCCGATCTCCTACGGCACACCATCGACTTCGTCCATGACGAGACACGACCTGTCGGTGATGGTGGCACCGAGGGCATTTGTGGCCTGGCCCACAGGCTGTTCAGCTCCCCGCTCAGGTGGACACGGCTACTAATCCGCACCTCTTTTCCACCCACCCAGCCACCCATCCAACGACAAATTATGGATGTTCATGCCACTAGAGACCGAAGAGCGTCGGGACGCGCATTCATCGCATTATCAAAAGAACCTTGAATTGCTTACCCTTTCCTTGCAACACTCAACCCCGTCCTCGCAAGCAAGTTGCACTCCTATCCAGACCACGTGGACCGGCCTCCGTCCGCATCGATCATATGTGCAGCCTTGATAGAATCTAACTCATGCAGCAC
>JBBPLC010000202.1:0-43742 GCA_038089535.1 Hemileccinum rubropunctum | reverse complement strand
CATGGTGACAGCAAGCCGAACTAGGATCCGAATGGCTGCCAGCCACGCGATAAAAAAGAGTGTCTGGAGTGTGCTCAAATTATTAATAGAGCAGAAAACGTGTTTTTTTTTATAAAAAAAAGTGAGTAATTGGGGGTGGCAACTTTTGATTGAACGATCAAAGTTACTCCACCAGGCAAGCAAAGCATTTCCGCAGCGTCTCCGCAGAAGATTGAGTTAGGGAGATCGAAACCATGGAGATGTTTCAGCCTTCAGGAGGCTAGCATGAAAGACGGTGTTTGCGCACGAGAAAAAAAAAAAGCAATGTAGATTCCACGTGCCCGTGGACATTGTGCTTGTGTCCCTGGATCCCAGTCTCAGGGTGTCTAGACGACATGTTTGGATCAGTAGGTCGAATGAATAGGGAGCCTGCCCCTCATCAGACCACAGAAGCTCTAGAATAATGCCAGATCAATCGTCGTGGGAGGTAATGCAGCCATAAGGGTCATACCTGAGAAACTGTCATCGCCAGGGCGGACGAAATTTAACTTGCAGCCATCATGACCGAGCCCTGGTCAAAAGTGATGAACGCTACTGTTTCGCAATCGGAATAATGTAATTGGCGTGACTGGTGAAGAAGTCCTTCGTTGAAGCCTCCGAGCCCACCCCACGTGACTACTGACCCCTGGCACTGTACCGTCACATTGATGATATTTCAAGTTCCGACGCTTGAAGCGAACATGATCATTTCCGTCGTTCGTGCATAAGGAAACCGTTCGGTGAGTAGAATATGAATGATAAAAGGTTCATCGTGGCCAGGTTTTTCCGTCATGCTCTTTTCCCTCTTCTATCTCGTCGGCCTCGCCGTCGCCTGCGCTGACGACGAGCAACACGCAAAACGCGAGTATCCGCAATTCCCGCTCACACCACCCTACCGCCCTCTTGTCTGGGGTGACTTCAATGTGATCCACACTACGGACAGCCACGGATGGCTACTCGGACATCAGAAGTCCAGCTGGCCAGAGCCCAACTACAGGTGAGCTCCTTTCTGTATGACAGGCGCAGCTTCGGCCATTACATTGGGATATTGATGATTTGTGCAGTGGTGACCTCGGCGACTTTGCAAGTTTCGTCACGCATATGAAACAGATTGCTGTCGTCAGTTGCGTTCCATTTTTCGTTCGGAGCCTCATTGCCAACTAGCACGAGTAGGATAAGGATGTTGACCTGCTTCTCATCGATTCTGGAGATGTGCATGATGGTAACCTGCTCCGAACTTTCCCACTTGTTCGGCATTTACACCTCCGTGTCCTAGGCACTGGCCTTTCGGACGGTTATCCTCCTGGCGGCGTGGATGCTCACGAGGTCTATTGCATTTCCTGTTCAAAATTTATATATTAACTGCATGCGCGGAAACAGTCTAACAAGTTTCTTGAGCGCCTTCCATACGACTTGATGACTATCGGAAAGTGAGTCCAAGGCAATGGTACTTGGTCGATGCTCACCTGCCAATAGTCACGAACTATACGTCTATGCCGACACCTATGACATGTACGTCTATCGAAACCCACAGCCTAAGTCACGCTGATTATGTGTTCCCTTTGTTTTTCTTCACGTCATCATTACAACTGGCTGGTCCCGATATCTTATCACGCGCGGATGGGAACATTTTACAACATTTCACCGATCTCTACTGTGTTTGCCCTGCATCATGATCCGTCATGATCCCACGATTTAATTCCAACCTGCGCTTGGACCCCTCAACATTCCGATGAAAACGGTTACGTATTCGGGTGACCCTGCCTGGATGCAAAACCCTATTCCCATACGTTGATTAACATTGACAATGGGTCCAATCACCTAATTTTTTGCGCTAAACTTGATAGGTACACCAATTTCGTGCCTAACCTGAATGGTCGCTATTTGACTTCCAATGTCAACATCACCGTTTTCAACTCTGACGGCGAGGTCGTGAGTGTACCGGTTGGCAGTAAGTAATTCATTTCTCTGTTTCACTTCGGGATACATTCCCATTTGCATTTTCCTTATTTATGCACATTGAATGACAGATCGTTACACAAAGTTTACAACCAAAAAGTGAGTTTTGTCTTTCCTGCTGCCACTTTGAGAATCCTCATTCCTTCATCACACCATTATGTTATCTGACTAATGTATTGTATACAGAGGTCGCAAAGTGACATCTCTTGGTGTTATTTTCGACTTTACTGGAAACTCTGTCAACACCACTGTTCAATTTGTGGCAGATATGGTAAAGGAGCAATGGGTAAGTGCCTAGTGCTGTCCAGGACCAAGTGTCTAACGTTTGGATCATCCAGTTTACGGAAGTTATCGCGGAAGAGCCAGATGTCTTCCTTTTGGTTGGGTGTGTTCCATAATCTTCGTCACGATCTTCTTTGACACGTCTAGCTAGCCACATGCCGGTCTCTTTTGATAATTGCGAGTCACAATCTGACTGATCTCAGAACAATGCTGATGTGTTTAATTTCAGGGCCCGTTGTCTTTCATGCTATCAGGGCCGTGCATCCTCACACACCTATCTTGATTTTCGGAGGTATATATCGTTACATTGGCGTACGATGCCCTCTCCGGTATCTAATTGGCGCATATATCCAGGACATACTCACATTCGTGACTGTCGACAGTATGATGGTAGGTCCATGGCCCTGGAGAGCGGTCGTTACATGGAGACGATTGGTACGTCACCTGCCTCCAGGGATGTTAGCTCAAACTTATCATTCAACAGGTTGGATGAGTGAGCCCCTACATTTGACGTGGTGTAAATACCACTAAATGTTGATAATAGGCGCGAACCTTGGTGCTGCCATTGGAAAGACCAACAACATATCGTTCACTCGCAGGTATCTCGATCAAAATAGAGTAACTTACGAGGTACGCTGTTCAATCACGTCATGCTTTCGAGCCTTGTGAGATAATGTGTTTTATAGTACCATACCACGACATCGAACTCCACTTTCGACACTTCCTATGGCCGTGGTATAACCCAGGGCTTGCAGCAACTTGCTGACAAATTCGATCTGGGGCACATGTACGGCACTGCTCCCCAGGATTATACCTTAGACCAGTACGTTTTAACTAGAAACTGGAACGTCGCAATGACTACGTCGACGATAGGAACCCATACCCCTCCGAGGAGAGTGTCCTGACGTTGTTCGTCGCGGAAGCGGCACCAGTTGCCCTCGCCATCAACAACACACGTGCCGGGATTCCTAATGTTATCATCGTCGACTCGGGAGAACTACGATACAGCGTCTTCCAGGGTCCCTTTACTAGAAACGACCAGCTCACCGCCGCACCGTACACTGATTCGTTTCTCTACATCCCTAATGTCCGGGCCGATGTCGCCAATCTGGTTTTACCCGTGTTGAACGCCGGAAGCGCCTCCAAGCGTTCTGAAGCGGAGAATATACTGTCAGCGCACGGACGTGTCGAGACCCGATATCGCGCGTGGTTGGAAGAGATGGACAAACAGCAAGCAGTATATGCGACGAGCGCGACCGATCTGACGCTTGGATACGTTACCATCGATGTGCGTTTGGTCTTTGGGTTCTCTCGTTCATGGGTCAACTGACATTTGGTCTTATCTCGCCCACAGGGCTGCCCTGGCGCCGGCGACGACACGCGGCACGTCCCGGTGGGTTACTTTCCATCGCCAAACTACATCGCGTCAAAGTCGCCCGATGTGCCACCTGACACGCTGATCGACCTCGTGTTTATCGATTTTATCACGAGCAAGGTATTGAGTGCGTTGAACACGCTGCAGCACGCGACAAAGTACACGTCGAAGGACGTAGCGTCGTACACGCCAACGCTGGCGAATGCAGTGTTGGGGTTGTATGCGCAGGAGAAGTGGAATTAGCGACGTTGGCGGCGTTTTTCATCGAGTCTGCTCGGTGGTAATACAAGTGTACGATGGCCGATGCAACGTGGGTGAACCTGTGACGATGATGATGTGATGGCACAAGAATAATAAAAAGGGAGAAGAAACCGGATGCATTGCATCGTATTATGGATATGGGCGTCGAGCTAAACCATGTATGTATGTGTATGTATGTGTGTGTGTATAGTACGTGAGACGAGAAACGAGGCGTGGTGCAATTGCAAGATATGTTTTATTATGTAAAACTTGAAGGAATAAATGTATAAGCAAATTCTAGAATATGGAACCTGCCCCGTTTGATCGAAAAAAAAAAAAGTGCAAAGCAACGAATGTAAGAAATTGTGAACGAAGTAAAAAGCTTTACAAACCAATCCCCACGCACCAAACCCAACCCCCCAAGCGCCAGACTCGAAGGGGGGGGGGACACCCAACTTCTCAATCGTCCGTCCGCCGTTTCTTGGACGGTCTCAACAACGGATCCACCTTGCGCGCATCCAACACCTGCTGTAGATCCCCATACATCGGCATACCCACCCCCGCACACCCCGACCGACTATGCGCCCGATTACACGCATCCACCCTCGCAAACTCGTGCCTGCACGTATCGCACTTGACCCGAAACCCGATATGCGTCACCACGTGCCGCGCGATACTCGTCCCCTTCATGTGCGGCCTGGGACAGTCCCGCCAGAGACAGCGCGTGGTGATTTCCCCACCGCGAAAGCCGTGAAAGAGGGCGAGGTGGTCTGCGACGGAGGATTGGTCGCCTTCGATCCACATACCGCAGGGGGAGTGGGGGAGGTCCCAGAAGCATTCGTAGACGTGTAAGAGTTTGTCGGGGCGGGTGAGTGCGGCGGACCAGGATTCTTCGTCGATGCGGTGGCCGTCGCAGCGGATGACGGTGCGGATCGGGGGTGCGGATTGGGTTTGTTGGGAGGGGAGTTGGGAGGGTTGGGGTGGGTCGGGGGAGGAGGATGTTACGGTTTCGGAGACGTCGATGACTGCGGCATGCGGCAGCCCATATGCGGACGGGTCGTCGCTCTCTGACTCAGCCGAGGGCGAAAAATGGGAATGTGACGAGCTGATATGGGCGTTGCTGTTATCAGACGACCCCGAGGGAGGGTATCGGGGAAACGGGACGATACCCGGGTTGAAAGAGGATGGAAGAGCAGGGGGTGAGGCGCGCAAGGCAGGGTTAGTCACCGATGACCATCGGCGCAGATGACGCGAGCCTGGCGGAGTTTTCTGGGAATTGTGGCCGATCGAACCAGCCCTCCTCGGGGAGGATCGCGGACTTTGTCCTGTACAAGGGGGGACCGCAGACTGGGGATACCAGGCATGTGGTCGATTGACGTGGTCGCCAGAAGCGGTGTCTTGGGGGGATTGTAGGGCTGCTCGGGCATCGCCAACAAAAGGCACTTGACTGTCAATCAATGGCGGAGCAGACCCTGGCCTCGGGAGTTCTTCTGCGTGGATGGCTGTACTGAAAGAAGGGGGCTCAGCACAAATAGGGTGATCGCGCGGTGACTGTGAGGACGAGTAGCCAGGAAAAGGCGTGGCCATAACAGTGGCATAGCGGTGATCGAGGGATATTATACTTGGGTGAGGAGCGTCTTGAAACCCACCGAGTGATTGCACGGTGTGGCAATCAAGGGGATAATGGGTCGCTGAGTCGTGAGCGGGGGTGTGCGTCATTGCAGGCAGCTGCTCAGCATACGTGAACGCGTGAGCGCAGTCTGCGCCTGAGAAGTCGTCATCGTGATACGCTGTAGGGGGTGGCGAAGGACTTGTGATCACCCCGCCTGGCAAGAACGGTGTCACGTCCATGGCCATAGATGGTAATGAGGAGGAAGAAGCGGCTAGGGCGAAATCATAGCCTCTCCCGAGTTGCCGGTCTGTGATGGCCATGCTCGGTCGACGCGCTGGTAACCGAGTGCTGACGTCAGAGTGAGGTAGAGTGAGCCCCGGCCTCACTTCCTCGGGGATGGGACCAGCGCCTTTGATGGATGAAGATTGAGCCACGAAAGCACGAACGGGTGTGGGGTAATGTAGGCTGTGTTGTGAACTCCAGGAGCTGCCACCATGAACGTAAGGAGCAAGGCTCAGGTTCAATAGACGGACGGACGTACGAGTTCTCAGTGATGGCCGTCGGTTCATCGATGGTGGCGTGCCCATGACCGCCGTATTGCGGAGTAAAGTGAAACCCGCCGAGCTGAGCACATAAAATATTGCCTTGTATGTCGTCCATCGAGTCGTTTCGAAGGGGAGGATGAGGAAAGGCAAACGTTGGACCACTTGACCCCTGTCCTTGATAGCACCCGGACAGTATTGACGCACCCTCACGTGGACGATCAGTCATTTCCATGCTGTAATTGGATTTTTCGAGAATTAGGACGTTTTTATCTACACGTGGACGGCAAGGACGGACCTTGAGGGAAGATCATCACGTTGCATGTTACATATACGCGAATCGATGACATCTTCTGCAACGTGTTGCTGGATGGGGTCAGCGGGGTAAGATCTCGCTGGAGCGGGTTGCGAAGGCGTCAAGGCCGAGCTAAAGGGTGCTTGTACTGTGAGAAACGAGAGTGTTTGTGGCAAGGGGACATGCCCACCAGAGAGAAAATGTGGAATAGTCGAGGCCCGACATGACGAAGGGCGAAGAGGGAGCAAAGTAGAGGGGGAAGCGTCGGGCGTTAAAAGAAGGAGGTAACCGAAAGACGAAGGATAGAGTGGAAATTGAGTTCACTTTTGCAGTCAGTGGAACGACTTTCAAATGGGTCTTGGTCAAGGGACAAGATCAAAAACCAGAAAGGTTCTTATACATTCCCCATTTGTCGGATGCGGGACAAGTCCGGGACAGCAATTGAGAGGAACATGGCGAGGCTACGCTTGCCGCACTTCAAATGTCTTGCAAATCCGGAGCAGGGCAAGAAACACGATTGGAACAGGATGCAGGCAGGAATACATGTTCCGGCGAGCGGTAAGGAGGTAGCGCTCCCCGGGCCGTCGAGGCAGTGCAAAGGATGGCGTCATGGTGAACATTCTGAGGCAGAGTTTTGATGATCAGCAAAACGCTCTTCCTCAAAGAGTTTAACAGGTGGATGATCAAGCAGTCAAGAATGAATCAGTTTGGATGGCGGAAGAACATATAAAACGCACGCTAAGCGGAAATTGCTGACCTCATCGCATGAATGGAGCATTCATTTTACCGAGGGGAGACAAGGCCTCCGAAGCACACGGCGCCATGGGATCCACGAAATACTGTTTGGGAATAAATGAGACTCAGCGCGTTGAGCGTGGCCGTGGAGAGTGAACGGTTTAGTTAGTGGTGTATGCCCCTTGGCCCACAAGCGAAAGAGGGCAGGCAAAGGTATGTTGCGATTGACGTAAAGCGGATCGCAGACTGGAGTTCACGTGGTGGGTGATTGAAGCGATAACAAGGAGATGGCCGATGATAAAGGTCCATGGACCTGATCAGGAGAGGAGGGAATCCGCGGAAAGGGACGCTGACGAAACGGATGTGAAATGGATGAGCGGAGGCCGTTTGTGAAGTGAATTGCACGCAGTATTGAAAGGGAGGATATACGAAAGAGGGCGCTCCCGACGAGCACGGCGGAGTGGGCGCGGAGAGACTCATACAAGATGGACGGGTGCATGGACAACGGGTGGCAGAAAATGAGATTCATTGAGCGGGCTACACTGGAAAAATGAAATGACTCTGCGGTTGTCGGAGTACGCCGTGATTTGGTGGATGAATACCACGCACACAAGTGCGTCACACCTGGCACCGCTCCGAGTCAAGCTGTAGGAGCGGATGCAGTGAGAGGTTTGACGCCGCAGCGTGGTCAGGTATCCACACGCACACACACACACACCAGTTGTTCGAGGATATGTTTTCGGCAGAAAAAGTGACTGCGAGCAATGAAAAAAGAGAGGACATACCTGATTCATTCCATTGCAATGGAGCTGCTGGCGGTGAGAGCGGAGGAGGGGGGGGGAGAGAAAAGACCCACCTGAGGTTTGCAGGGTGGTGAATGGGAACGAACCTGGCGGTGTACAAAGAAAGACCAGAGCCTCTTTTTCTATCCATCGATCTCGCCAGGTTACATACCCCAAAAAACAACAGTTTTGAGGGTGCTCCCTGTATCGTTCAAACTCCGCACACTATGAACTTGTCACTCTACAGCGTCAACGCGTTCGTCATTCTCGACGGCGAAGGTCATCGTGTACTCGCAAAGTACTATCGACAGAAAAACGACGTACAAAAAGACCAACGCGCTTTCGAAAAGGGCCTATGGCAAAAGACAAGGAAGCCAGGCGGTGCGCACGCGTGTCCAGCTTCTTTCTCGCTCTGCTCATTCACACGCACGCACACCAGGCGATGTAATTCTATTTGATGGTCATCTCGCAGTGTTCCGCCACTCGCTCGACCTCATTTTCTATGTCATCGGGGGCCCGTCCGAAAACGAAATGATGCTCTACTCGGTGCTGACTGCACTCTTTGACGCTGTGTCGCTCTTGCTGCGAAACCAGGTGGAGAAACGTGCGGTGCTTGAGAACCTGGACTTGGTGTTGCTGTGCCTCGACGAGACCATTGACGACGGGTAGGACTATAGAGACACGCTTCTCATGACCCACGTTCATTCCCGTTGACAGCATCATCGTCGAAACCGATTCCACGACCATTGCATCGCGGGTCAGCCGACCAAAGGCCGATACGACCGAAATCGTCATCAACGAGCAGACGTTAATGAGTGCATACCAGACGGTGAGGGACAAGGTGCAACAGCGAATACAGCAGCTTTAGCATAATTCCGAACAAAAAAGATGAGAAATTGATGATGAATGTAGAGTAATGTGTGGCCTGCATCATACAATCATGTGTTCCGCTCCCTCTAGTCATACAACAACCAGCTGATCCGTCGGTCATCAGAAAGTAGGATGGGATGGTGTGCAGCACTGCTGCTGTGATAGCACATGGTGGTCATGAGAGAAGAGACAGACTTTGTGGATGGCCCATCAGTTGATCGCTCGCGTGAACAGGAACAACAAAGCCTGGACTTACCCAGCAAATTTGATGTCAGCGCGAATTATGATCTCGTATACTGCTGCCCCCGATGCAACGACGACTGTGAGTGCGGTCGCCATTCGTTGGAGGGTGCTTATGCTGTCATTGGAGAGCGTGAAATCGGGGTGCTCGTAGATGGCGTAGGGACGCATGACTTGGATGACTCGGATGACTCGAATGAGGGTATCCCAAAGGTCTTTATAAGCTACAGCTGCTGATTACGATCAATACGGATAACGAGTAAACAAGTGATCCGGATGTTTCACTTTTCGAGCCGAGTCTTTGCACAGGTCCGCCACAACTTGGAACGTTGACGCTCCCGAGTGAACCGATAATTAGAGCTCAATCTATCCCTTTGTGATCAAATGGAATTGAATGTCCCAGTCCGTCCCCGTCCTTGTCGACCTTGCCACTGGGGCACCCGCAGAGTCCAAACGTGGACAAGGCGTGCACGTTGCCCATCACGACCGCAACTGCCACCGGGAATCAAACTGTAATCACAATGCCCTGTCGTTTGGACCTACGATGACAGAGATAACGAGCAACCGCGTTCGGCTCATCAGTGCAACCAACAGGATCACTTTGCACTCTGAACCGATGGTAAACCGACCCGTGTGGCGTTGACATCGACACCCTCAGTCCTGAACATGTTTAGTTAGCACAAACGATCAACCCCAATCGTTCGTGGCTCGTGACATACAAGCTTGTGGCGGGAACGTGGATCCAGTTCCCCCGTTTGCTCGGACCGGTCAGCTCCCCCCTCTTTTTTGGTAACTATTTGCCAGCGCTATTCGGATCCCCCAAGCATAGCAAGCATCACAGCAAGCCGGCATCGGGTAGAGTCAGGATACTTACACAGCAATGGATTTAGATTGGGAACGAATCGACATTCTCGGAATAGTCGTTCTATACGGGCGCTTTTCTCCGATAAAGCGAACAAGAACGAGTCTCGACCCTGTCCTTTCCCCCTTGTGCAAGGTAGTCAATCAATGACCATGGGCTACGGCCGCCATGCCCGTCAATGATATATATAAATATAAATATGGTTTGTTTTGTTTTGTCTTGTTTCATTTCACTTTTTTGTGCAGGGACGTCCATTATCATCTCATCCCGGAATGCGTAAACACACGCACGCACGCCATGCGTGGCTCCGAAGGGTAAACGTCACTATTATGCGCACTAGCGGGGATCAAGAAAGGAATGGGGGAAAACAATCATTGGCCCCGGGATGCGAATGCGGGGGATCGAGACCGCTACCCGTATCCCCTCCCAGCGACTGGCAGGTTCATGCCTTGGTTTGCTTTTGACTCTTCCCACCGAACGGCCTTTGCGGCCCACGTGGGGTCGTATTCTCCCCAAGACCAACAAACTGGGTGGTACATGTCGACGTCGTGGAAACGCTACCGCAGATAAAAGACGGTGGATATCGATGTCCGTGTTTGACGTCGAAAGTGACCCAGATCAAGCACAAGTAATATTACAACATTTCATATCGCTTTGACGTTCATATGTGCTCGCCCGTCGTGAAATACCGACGCCGACGCTAATGCCAATGCCAAACGCCATCGGCATCACCTCCTGGAGATACATATTTATGAACAGGGGCACACGGAGCGCAATTGGTGCGGCGCGTCTAATCAGCAGCAGATTGTCGGTTTTGAGACACACGTGCGAGGGCCTGATTGGCTACCAGTAATTGTCAATGGCATCACGTTACCTGTCGAGCTCGAGCTCGTCTTTCACGCGTACGTCACCTATGTCCCTTGGCAGTACCTTTCCCTTGTTGACCGTGACGTCGTATCAAAGTCGGTGAAACCTTATCCAGGGCGCCGAAATGAACCCGCCGTAGCCGTACAGTCGTACATACATACGACCTACCTCTTCGAGTTGTTGACAAACATATACGACATCCACAAGTACGAACTTCATATCCTTTTTTCTTTTCTTTCTTTTTTTGAAAAAAAAAAAAAAAAAAAGACGATCGTCGATAGCACCGATACGTACAGACTCGGGATTCCCACCAAAAAAAAAAGACGTTGACGTCGATCGCCAGAACTCGGCTCGGTATCGCTCCCGCGAGCGTTTGCGAAAGCGATGGCCTTCCCTGTCCCCCCGAGTCCCTCAGACTCCTCCCTGTCTCAGGGCCCGGCGGACCATCATGATCCGGGGGGAACACGCTGTTCCAGGGCCAGGACTCGGACCTGGACCTGGTCTACCAGTGAAACACGTATACGTAAACACAGCCGTGAAACAACGTTGTGTGGACGTCGACGAGAAACACTCGGGCTATGATTCACGAGTGCGCCTGCCGCATCCCTCGGATTCTGTGGATCCGGGGTTCGCTGGCAGTTGTGACCGTAAAAACCATATCATATCATATGACCCTGTATGATCGAATATGATATCGATTACGCCCCGCACCTTTTTCGAGTTCTTTGCACTACATATGTACTATATACGTGCGCATCCCCCCATCCCGCGAGCATTTCACCAACCGTATCATTTAAACGACCCTGGATGATCCGTACCCACTGGCAGCACCAGACGTAAAACCAACGTCAAGCAAGTCAACAAGGCGTAGATGAAATCCTGTCCCCATTGGGATTTACTGGATGGCACAACACAAGAGCGTATATGAATTCCTTGTCCCCATCGAGACACTCACTATGACCATGTAGGGCGATAATGAAATCAAGCCTGCGTCGTCTTTTATTTATTGTCACGGGTTCACAGATCATTGCACAAACTCCTCGAGGCGGTTTGGTCTCCCGCGAGCATTTCATTCCAAACGACCCTAGACAGTCGTTCCGATCTTGCATGGGGTGGGTAACATTTCTACACAGCGACACACCATCCTAGGTACTTGAACGTAAAGAAGAAAACACAACACGCGGTGCGGGGCAGTAGAGTGTCTGAATGAGAAACGTACGTATCGAAAAAAAAGCAGTAAAAGCAGTAAAACAAGTATAAAATCAGCGTGGATATATCCAGCGAGATGGGGAATAATTGGAGAAAAAAAGCACCAGATCGACAAGCAACACAACAAGGAAACAAGGCACCCACAACAATCAAAACAAACACACAAAGTTGCTCGGAAACACGTGCCGTCCAGCCTGCCTCCGCGTGTCATCCAACAATTCCCCGCTCCACCATCCATCCTCGGGCGTATCCGTCACCGCAATGATATCCCCCGCTTGGAAATCAAACTCTTCGTCGATCGTCGCAGAGTAGTCGTACAGCGCCTTGACTGTGTTATGATCAGAAGTCAGCCCCAGCCTTCATACCACGACAACACACACACGCACCATAAAACAGGATTGGCCGTCCATTATCCGTATACGTGCCCGTCGGCGGGGGCCCCTGTCCCCTCGGCGGCGCAGGCGACGGCGACCGTCCCATTCCAACTCCCGGACTCGTTGGCCTATATACCGCGTTCATCGCATTCACCGCACCCACGTTGCTCGGCACGTACCCCCCGCGCTGCGCCGGCCCCATATGCCCAACGCTCTGGCTCCCTGGATGGTGATGGTACGTCCCAGACCTCGTCACCGCACCATACTCATAGTTCCCGTACGCAGTCGTCTGTGGAACCTGAGCCGGGGCTGGCGGTGGTGGCGGCGGAGCCTGCGGGTACGCCTGCGCCTGCGCATGGTACCCCTCGTACGGCGCGTGCTGTGGTACATGCCCGTGTCCGTGTCCGTGCGCGTACGCCTGCACATAGTCGCCGCGCGGCGGTGGCGGCGGCTGCACCTGCGCCATCTGCTGTTGCTGCGGATGCGTCAGCGCCCGCCCAGTATCGTGATACCCTCCATACGGCTGCGTCTGCACCTGCGCAGGAGGCGGCGGCGGCGGCGCAACCTGTGCATAATGTCCCCCCTGCTGTCTCACCGACTGCACCATCATATCATGCACCACCCGCCCGTCCGGGCCCAGTGCAATCCCCACGGGATTCGTTGGCGTCACAGGACGCTGAGACATTGACACGCCGCGGTGGAGCGACCCATTGCCCGGAGGTAGGTTCGGCGCGGGAGGCACCCCTCTGTTGTATGGCTGCACAAGCGCTGGGCTAGGGCCTTGGGCTTTGGCGGGTGACGTCGAGCGCGGGACGAGCGACTGCGTCCCGACGCCTGGGTACCCAGCTCTACTCGTCGGACGTGGCACGCCTTGCTCTTGACTCTGGTTCTGGTTCTGGTTAACAATCGGGGGAGGCCCGACGTACGAGTTGGCGCGGCTGCGCGGTTCACCCGGAAATGGACGTTGATAGCCACTCACGACTTGCTCGACAGGAATGTTGGACGACGAGGGCGGGACTGAAGGCGGGGGCGGTGCGGCCAGCACAGCTTTAGGCGGGTTGGGCGAGGCCGAGCGTGACGGCGATTGTGCAAGCGGATAGGACCCGACGACCACTTCTGCCGAATTGCGGAAATCACGTGCCGCAGCGTTGGAGGGGCTGGTCGTGGTCGGGGGTGTGGAGAGTGAGTCAGCGGTACCTTTGCGCGACCCGGTGGACGAGGGAGGGCCGTCTCGACGGATCGTGTTCCTTCGCGCTGCGGTACTCAGCTCTGCCATCTGCTTGACCAAGGGATCCTGTTCTCCGACGGGGGGTGACATCCGTGCCTGCCCGGTCTTTTGTTGCTGAGGATCATTGCTAGGGTCAACATCCCATGTGCGATCACCGATGACGAGTTGGGTGTTGGAGACCGTCGGGTCTACCGGGTCACCAGCTGAAACGGGCTTGACCAGGGCGGATGCAGTGCTGTGACGTCTTTGAGGCTCACGAGAGGGAGACACGTGTCCGTTGACACCATTCGCCTGCGACGGAGGACTGGTTGACTTGTGCGTTGCGCTTCTCGACAAGGGAGCGGCGTTGGGAGGCGTGCTGCGGGATGGGCCACCAGCGCCTAGGCCCGCGTGATTCGTGTCGTCGTACTGTTCGTCATCCGCTGGCAGAGTAGCAGTGCGACTGGCTCTCTGCGTGGCACGAACAAAGTTGGCAGGCCGCGTGGCGACCCGGGTAGATGATACTGGCGGTGCGTCGGTATTAGCATAGTTGACATACACAGGAGGCTCAGGGATTGAGTTCCCTGTCCCATAATCCCGAACAAAGTTTTCCATGTCCTTTTCTGGCTCTAATTGTTCCAACGCGAGACGCATTTTTTCGCACGACTGGCGATAAACGAGGGATCAGCGAGTTCCCATGGCCGATCAATGCACGGAACACGCACCTCGTCGTCCGATACACAGACTGTAGAGACCGCATTAGCATATGCCCACATGTTATCCTTCATAAACTCCACCCGTTCCTCCTCGAGATCTTGACAGGTATCACAAAACGCCTTCCAATCCTGCTCCCATTTCTGCATCGTCTCCTGCAATACTCTCGTAAACTGCGCATAATCATTCTCGTTCACCTGCACTGTCTGCTGCGCGCGCTCGAGCTTGAGGTGAATCTTTTCGAGATCCTTGCCCTGTACGAGTGTCGACTGCGCCGTGTAGGAATTGATACGCAAACAATCCGACTCGTACTTTTCGCGCGCTTTGCTGGCGTGTTGTTCGCGCGTCTGTTTTACCTTGAACTCTTTTTCAATCGCGGCTTGATATACCTTTTTGTGATGCTGTTGCTTGGATACGAATGCGCCGACTTGGCCCTCGAGGTCCGTCCGGATCTGTTGTGCGAGCTGTGAATGGAACCCGGCTTGCTTGTCCGTCTCGAGCCGGAGTGTGTCGATGGAATTGCGCAGCTCCCTGTTTGGGGCCAAAAGATAAGAAGACGGTGCGGAGGGCGAGGGCGAGGGGGTGAGGATGAAACAAGGCACATACCCGATCTCGTCCTTTCCGATCGACATCTTGGCTAGTTTTGCCAGTCGTTTCGCATAGTCTTCTTCGATCGTCGATCTAGAACCGTCCAGAAGCGCGCGCGAGTCAGTGGGCGGTGATGGTGAAAAGGATGTGATGGATGTACCGTTCCTTCCAAAAATTGCGCAGTTCTTCCATGGTGCGGGCGGCGCCGCGCATGCGAGCAAAGAGGACGTCGACGCCACCATCACCTATCCCCCAAAAGGCGTTGCAAAAGTCGAAATTGCGAGCAGAAGTGTCTGGGGACGTCGTTCGGGCATACCTTGCGAGCGATGCTGTTGATGACTGCCGTCTGGCAGACATGATACGAAAGTAATATTTGTATTGTCGTCGTTGTCGGACGAAAGCGCAACACTGTGATGAATGAGCGATCAAGAAAACCAGTTGGAACGGTTCTGACAGCGGATGATGGACGACGACGACGCCGGTGCGGCGTGGTTCTGTGGCAGTGTTTTAGATGGCTCACCGCCACCTTCAGTGACATATTCACTGCCAAGTGGCAACTTGTTGAAGTTGATGATACAAACTTGACAGAATGATAGCTGCTATCACACCAGCTGGCTCGACAAAATAACCGTGGGTGGCGGAAGGGACGTACCGTGCACCTACGAGAGGAGACAAGAAGAAATGAAAAGCACCTTTCCATCCTATCACTGTCCCACATCAAAAGGAAAAAGACGGTAACCAAGAGGTCCAAGATGAGTGCGCCCAAGTCGAGTCACGCCCAGACAGACGTGAGACCCGCGCGCGAGGCGTCGGTCCTCGACACAGTACTCGGTGAAGTCATGTCAGTGCGCTACGGTGAGCTTATTGAAGGTATGTGTCGCGCACTGGGGCAGTTCGGGCTCGCTGCTTACTCGGCGGGATGCGCTGCGATGACTCTCTGTGTGTGCTGCTCACAAATAGATCCTAGTGGCACTCTGTTCTCGTTCGAAGGTTCAAGGCGGATGCCAGCCCAAAGAGCGATACCAACAGTTTTAGATCATCCACAGCAGCATCGATGGCCAGTTTCTTCTCTATATGTTATTTGTCGCACTCCGATTATTAACCGTCCCTCCCTATAAGGTTTATCTTAATCCCATCGACAATAACATCGACATCCCTGGACATGGGATGACGCACTGTTGTCAAAGCGCTGCAGCTACCCAGTCCGTACGAAACACACTATCCCCCACAGATCGAACCCGCTGAGCACTTGCAACCACCAGATAGATTGTCGCTCTCCTACAGCATCACCGCCAATGGGGATTATGAATATACCTATAAGGTTTCGCCTATTTTGCACTGGTCGGGATAAAGTTTATCTCATATCGTAATTCGTTCCCATGTTCACTGCCTCAGCCACTGTTGGTACGCTTCGATCCTAAGAAGAAGCCTGAAAATGGGCGATAATCAGTAGCTTTCCATTATTCCCTTGATGTAACCCACACTCTCAATAACACCACAGGACCGCCATCTTAACTTTCTGCCGGCATTCTCACAGGGGCGATAGTGACTGGGTGTCTTCCGTTTGGCTGCGTTCATTGCGACTTCTAATGCTGCACAGTGCAAATCCATAGTGGATTGTCGCATTTACTCTTTCCTTCAGTATCCATGACGAGCGGAAGCAGCGTTTGTCTGAACCCGCTGAGGGTGTTTAAATACTGCTATTGCTATCTCCCTGTTCGCCGGAATTGTGGCTCCCATCTGACCATCAATATACCAGCCAGTGGGAAACATGATTCGAAATCACACTCTTGATACAGGCTATGTTCAATAACACCACAGGTTGGTCTCCGGTATCTTACTTCTCTTCCGGTATTCGCTTATATCTGCACCCCTTCTAGCATTCATCCGTCAAATACTACCTCATTCTCCTTTTTTCAGTGTATCTGGCAAATCAACTTCATGGTTTCCACGCTGCAGTCTGTTGTCACAGTTATTCAGATAAACAACTGTGCATCTGGTATGCTTGTTGACCCTGGTACTTGCCGTTTATAATTCTTATTCTTATTCCTAGTTGCAATCATCACTGCCGTCGGATACGACTATGGTAAGTAACACATTTTTCTTTGTGTTAGATGAATCTCAATGATATTAGTCCTCACGTTCTCAGATGAGGTATGCCTCACATTTCCGTATGGTACACAGGCATCTCAGTGGTTCACGATCTCTGCAGATACAGTATATTTGGGTTAGTAAACACGTTTCTTGTACACTTTATATATTCTGATATGGACGCAGAACAGGCGATGGACAAAATTGTCCATATTATTTATGCTCGCGTGTATCACAATGCCTTCATAACATCGTACTAGGACTAATCTTTGTTCACTTCTAGGTCCGTTATTTTGGCCTGTGTTATGTCATGTATGTCTATGCTTTCTGCAACACATACTAATTAAATCGCTGGTTGGTTCACTAGAACAGGTTCCATATGTTCGTTTAAATTTTGATTTTGAATGCTATTGAATATTTGAACTGACATCAAATTGTTAAAGGGGGCAGTTCTTTCGTACCTGGCCCAACGAAGGTGATTATTCATACTACTAATGAAATACTTGACATTTTAAGGACCATTAGATGTATGTGCACATCTTGATCTCACACCGATGAATGATAGTTTATATTCGATCATACATACATAGATGTGAGTATATGTATTCGATATCTCCAACTTGTCCTCTCTGCTCAGACACTTTAAAGGCGACATTCTTGATGTTGTTAGTACATGGTCTAACTTGATTTTTATTGGTGCTGCAGATTGTGAGTCATTTCACCTCGGTCGAAATGAATCTTACCAGTAGAGGCAGTGGCAATGATCCTCCGCGTATGGGCATTGTACAATCGATCCAGATTCATCCTTGGCCCTCTTCTCATGTTGTACGTCATCGAAATCATTCCAAATCTAGTCGTATGCGTTCTGAGCAACAATCAGAATGTGCTCTTAGGTATGTTACACATTGCTTCATGTTATGCACGTCCTTTAACGCAATGCTTGCCATTCTGCAAATCATACAGAGACCATCGTTCAAGTGCTTGACTTTTCGTTTTGCGAGGCCACAAATACTTCCCTTACTAGCGTTTGGACCGAGATTATGGATTCAGCACAGATCACTCTCGGTGCACTGATGTGTCTTCTCACTGTTCTGCAATTTATTAGGGAGGGACTTCAAATGTACAAAGCAACAAAGAATTTCCACCTGAACCGTTACATGAAGCTTCTCGTGAGGGAAGGTATGATCTACTTTCTTGTGTACGTCCTTGTCTCGTCCGTCCTTCCACCCTCTACAACTACGCTAACAATAATTCATGACAAATAGCATCTTCGTCATGTCGCTCATCACCATGCTCTACACCACAGAAGACGTTCCACAGAGCGCATGGTCGACACTACTGATGGTAGCAGCATATGTACCTCCAATCACACTCGTCCCCCGGTTCATTTTGAATTTGCGGGCCCTTCATGCACGCGATCTCCAAGGGAGACGTGGAAGCGACATCGACTCTGCATTTGGCTTGTCATCAGGATCAGCCCTCGGCGCTGCGGCGAGCGAAATCGTGTTTGCGGATGTCGGGGAATACAATGGGATAGAGCAGGGAGAGGAGATACAGATGATAGAAAGGACTGGGGAAATTTGCGACGCCGGAACTAGTAGTGCATGATGGATATCGAGCAAGCGTCGGGTTGACCATGTCAAGTCTAATCTTTGAAAATGTATCCCAAGTGATCCCTTCACGCCATCGTTGATTATCCGAGACACGAGTGAGAGGCTGGAAACCCGCTCACAAGAAACGGAAGGACGACATACATGACAATAACATGATTTGTGTGACCAACGAGAACGTGGGGGGAGACACGTCCGTTGACACCATTCGCCGGCGACGGAGGATTGGTTAACTTTTACGTTGCACTTCTCGACAAGGGCGCAGGGTGCATACCCGAGATTAGCCACCACTGCCACCAGCACCTAGGCCCGCATGATTCATGTCGTGGTACTGTTCGTCATCTGGTGGGAGAGTAGTAGTGCGACTGGCTCTGCGTGGCACGAACAAAGTTGTCGAGCCGCGTGGCCTGGTAAATGATGCTGGGAGTGCGCCAGTAATTAGGGTAATTGACAAGCACGGGAGGTTCCCTGTTTCCATAGTTCCGAACAAAGTTTTCTGTGTCCCATTCTGACTCCAATTTTCAACGCGAAACGCATTTTCTCGCACGACTGGGGATAAAAGCGGGATCAATGCGCAGGGTTGATCAATGCACGGAAACCTGGTCGTCCGATACACAGACCGCATTGGCATATGCCCAGATGTTATTCTTCGCATACTCCGTTCGCTCCTCCTCGAGATCTTGACAGGTATCACAAAACGCGAGAGAGTGCGGATAAACGAGGCACATACCCGATTTCGTCCTTTCCGATCGGCATCTTGGCCAGTTTGTTTCACATAGTCTTCTTGGATCATCGATCTAGAACCGTCCAGAAGCGCGTGCGCGTGAATTGCACAAGATGGTGAAAAGAGTTTGGTAGACGCACCGTTCCTTTCAAAAGTTGTGCAGTTCTTCCACAGTGCGGGCGCAACCGTGCATGCGCGCAAAGAGAACGTAGACGCCACCATCACCCGTCTCCCAAAAGGAGTTGCAAAGTCAAAATTGCGGACAGAGGTATCTGGGGACGTCGTACGGGCATACTTTGCGAGCAAGGCTGTTGATGACTGCCGTCTGGCAGACCGTTTAGACAAGATGCGTAGTTCTGTGGCAGTGTTTTAGATGGGTTCCATCATGCTCAACAATTATCTATGTTGTCTATCTCAATCAGTAACCCCATTTGTGGTTGGCGTAAAGTTTACCTTAAGTCACGTTTCAAAATTTCACTCCAGCTGTTCGCCGACTCGCTGTTTGCACGCTTCAAGTTCGATCTTCCCAAGAAGAAGCCTGAAATGGCTTATAATCAGTACCTTTCCGTCATTCTTTTGATGTTACCCACACCCTCAACAACAGCAAGGACTACCATCTTAATTAAACTTTATACCGCTGGCGGGATTCTCACAAGCTGATATCAACAACCGGGTGTTCCATCTAGCTGCGTTCGTCGCGACTCCTAAATGCGCTACTGTGCAAATCCTCAATAGATTGTTGCTTTTGTTCTTTTCCCTAACAACAACATGCAGCAGCCTGAGTGTTGTCCGAACACTGTATCCATTTCCTGCCGTGTTCGCTGTAATTCTTGTCATGTGCTTCCATCCGACCCAGCCATTGGCAGTGTGTAACATAATGTCAGATCATACTCTTGATGCAGGCTACGCTCAATAACACCACAAAAGTTGGTCTCCGGTATCTTACTTCCCTTCCGGTGTTGGCTTACAGCTGCAACCCTTCTGGCACCCATTCATCAAATCCCACCTTACTCTTTGCCCGCCTCCCTGTTTCAGTGTATTCAGCATTCAATAACACCACAGGTTGGTCTCCGGTATCTTACTTCCCTTCCGGTGTTCGCTTATATCTGCGCCTCTTCTGGCCTCCTTTCGGCAAATACTACCCCATTCTTCACCCATCTCCTTGTTTCAGTGTATCTCGCAAATCAGTTTCATGGTCTCCACGCTTCAGTCTGTTGTGACATCAATTCAGATAAACAACTATGCGTCTCGTATGCTTGGTTTGGTGCTTGCCGCATATCAATCTTATCCCTCTTTCTAGTTGTAACACTTACTGCCGTCGGATATGATTACAGTGAGTAACCTATATTTCACCATGTTAGGCAAACCTCAATGTTATCAGTTCTCACGTTCTCGGATGAGGTATGCAGCACATTTTCGTATGGCACACAAACATCTCACTAATTAGTGATCTCTGCAGATAGAGTATATTTGGGTCAATAGGCACTTTAATGCACACTTTATACATTCTGATATGGCTGCAGAAGAAGCCGTGGACAAAAGTGTCTACAATATTTGTCCTTGTGCGTATCATAACCATCTGCATGACATTGTACTAGGGCTAATCTTGTAACTTGAAGGCCCGTTATTTTGGCCTGTGTTATGTCATGTATGTCCATGCTTTCTGCAGCGCATACCAATTAATCCCCGGTCTGTTCACCAGAATTAACGCCATACGTGTGTTCAAATTTTGAATTTGAAAGTTATTCCGCTGACCCAGTGCAATCAAAGTGGGAACTTCTTTCTTACCCGGACCAGCAAAGGTAAAATTTCATACTACTGATAAAAATACTTTGCATTTAATGTTTGTTAGATGTATGTGCTCATCTTGATCTAACACTGATGAATAATAGTTGACCAATGTCGCATTTAAATAGCTGTAAGTACATTTACTCAGTATTCCCGACATTCTCTCTGCTCATAGACACTATGAAGGCGAAATTCTAAATATTTTTAGTGCATGGTGTAACCTAATTTTTATAAGCGCTGCAGATTGTGAGATCTTGTTCCACCTCGGTCAGGATAAATCTCACAAGTAGAGGTAGTGGCAATGATTCTCCGTGTATGGGCATTGTACAACCGATCCAGGTTCATCCTTGGCACTCTGCTCACATTGTACACCATCGAAATCATTCCAAATCTAGTTGCTTCGGTTTTGACTAGCAATCAGAATCTGTTCGTAGGTATGTGAAATATGACTTCATGTCATGCATGGTATATAACCTGTCACTCTGCCAATCATACAGGGATCACCACCCAAGTACTTGATTTTTCTTTTTGCATGGACCAAACTTTTTCTCCTGTTTTGGGCGAGATTATGAATTCAGCGCAGATCGCTCTCGGCGCAATGATGTGTCTTCTCACTGTTATCCAATTTGTCAAGGAGGTAATTCAAACGCACAAAGAAACAACGAATTTCTACCTGAACCGTTATATGATCCTTCTCGTGAGGGAAGGCATGATCTACTTTCTTGTGTAGGTCCTTAATTCATCTTCTCTACAACAACGCTAATAACAACAATTATTGACAAATAGCATCCTGGTGTTCTCGCTCCTCGACATACTCTTCACTACAGAAGACATTCCGGAGAGCGGATGGTGGATGCTACTGGCGGTAGCTGTATATGTCCCTCCAGTTACAGTCGTCCCCCGGTTCATTTTGAGTTTGCGAGCCCTCTATGCACGCGATCTCCAAGGGAGGCGTGGAAGCGACATCGACACTGCATTTGGCTTGTCTTCAGGGTCTGCCCACGGCGCTGTAGCGAGCACAATTGAGTTTGCGGATGGCAGGGAGAACCAGGGGATAGAGCAAGGAGAGGAAATACAGATGATAGAAAGAACTGGGGAAATTCGCGACGCCCGAACTAGTAGCGCGTGATGGACATCATTCAAGTGTCGGGTCATCTATGTTAGGTCTGGTCTTTGAAATTATATCCCAAGCAACCTCTTCCCGCCATCGTTGACCATCCAAGGTGCGAGCGAGAGGTTGGAAACCAACACAAGATAAACAGAAGGATGACGTGCATGACAATAGCACGATTTGCATGACCCACGAGAACAAAGAGCGCCGAAACCAACGATGGGGTGGGTGTTCAAAACCGTCGGATCTGCCGGGGTCTCTGTGGCTCGCGAGAGGGGTGGCCGTTGACACCGTTCGCGTGCAACGCAGGATTAGTTAACTTGTGCATTGCGCTTCTCGACAAAGGAGCGGCATCTGGAAGTGTGTTGTGAGATAGGCTACCACTGCCACCAGCGCCTAGGCACGCGCGATTCGTGTCGTTCTATTGTTTGTCATCGGGTGGCAGAGTAGTAGGTTCTCTGCGTGACATGAACAAAGTTGACGGCCCGCGTGGCCGGGTAGACGACACCGGTGGTGCGTCGGTATTAATACAGTTAACAAACACGGGAGGTTCAGGGATCGAGTTTCCTGTTCCATAATCCCAAACAAAGTTTTCCAATTGTTCCAACGTGAGACGTATCTTCTCGCATGACTGGCGATAAACGTGGGCTCAGCAAGTGCGCACGGTCGATCAACGCACGAAAGACACACCTCGTCGTCCGATACACAGACTGTAGAGACCGCATCGGCATATGCCCACATGTTATCCTTCAGAAACTCCGCTCGCTCCTCCTGAAATCTTGACAGGTATCAGAAAACACGAAAGAGTGGGGACGAAACAACTTGAAGGTGCATACCCGAACACGTCCAAATTTCCAATCAGCATCTTGGCCAGTTTTGCTAGCTGTTTAGCATAGTCTTATTCAATTGTCGATCTAGAACCAGGGATAAGTACGCGTGCGTGAGTCGCGCAAGTCGGTAAAAAGCATTTGGTGGACTCACCATTCCATCCAAAAGCAGCGCAGTTCTTCCATACGTGATGGTTCTGACACGGTTCTGTGGCAGTTTTTTAGATGGGTCGCCACCACGCATCATCAATGGTTCCAAGGTACATAGGAGCTGCTATCAAGACCGCTAGTTCGACAAACTAAACAAGATGAACAGGGATTCTGTGTATGGGGTTTGTGAGTGGGAAGCAATGTGTATCTCCAAGAGGAGACAAGAAAAATTAGCATGCAATTTCACTCAGCTGCGTCACTGACCGGTACTGACCCACATCAAAAGGAAAAAGAGGTGACCAAGACGAGCATGCGTCTGTAGAAACACGCACAGACGGAACGTTCCGCGGATGGCGCGCACGAAGCAAGTACGCACAGGGCCCATGAGCGCTCGACTTGTGCTGGGTAAAGCCTTTCTTTGTGTGCGCTGCTCACGAATAGATCGGATAGAAGGATAAAATTCGAGAGGTGATCCAAGCGCACATCTCACTCCTTTTTCCGATTTTGCGCACGCTCACATTCCATGAAATTCTGATCCAGCTCGAGACGGTACCAAAGACAAAGAAAAACAGGTTGGATCCTTGCCCTAGGATTCTCACCATTAACACCATAGGACCACTGCATCTTAACTTTCTACTGGGATTCTCACAGGGCCAATAGCGACTGGGTATTTCCATTTGGTTGTGTTTGTCGTGGCTTTTCTAATACGGCACAATGCAAATCCACACTGGATTGTCGAATTTATTCTTTCTCATAGTAACCATGCAGCAGCGTTTGTCTGAACCCGCCAAGGCTATTTTAGACACTATCCATCTCCCGCGTTTACTGTGATTCTCAGCATGTTGTTCCATCTCACTTAGCCAGTGGGCAACATAATGCCACCCGCTCTTGTTGCAGGCTATGTTCAATGGTGCCACAGCATGGCTTCCGGTATCTTACTTCTCTTCCGATGTTGGCTTATATCTGGCTCTTCTAATCTCCATCCATCAAACACTACCTCATTCTTTGCCCATCTCGGTGTTTCAGTGTATCCAGAGAATCGACTTGAACTTAATGGCTTCCACGCTGTACTCCATTGTCACATCAATTCAGATAAACGACTACGTGACTCGTATGTTCGTTGATCTTGGTGCTTGTCATTTATCAAATTTATTATTCTTTGTAGTTGCAGTCCTCGCTGCCGTTGGATACGATTACGGTAAGTAACACATGTTACTTTATGTTGGATGAATCTCAATGATATTAGTCCTCACGTTC
Source organism: Hemileccinum rubropunctum (assembly GCA_038089535.1). Taxonomy (NCBI): domain Eukaryota; kingdom Fungi; phylum Basidiomycota; class Agaricomycetes; order Boletales; family Boletaceae; genus Hemileccinum; species Hemileccinum rubropunctum. Next base: position 19,413 of record JBBPLC010000202.1, on the reverse strand, counting down.
TCGGATGAGGTATGCCTCACATTTTCGCATGGTACACAGGCATCTCAGTGGTTCACGATTTCTGCAGATAGAGTATATTTGGGTCAGCAGACACTTTCTTGGACGCTTCATATATTCTGATATGGCTGCAGAATAGGCGATGGTCAAACGTGTCCACATTATTTGTCCTCGTGTGTATCATAATCTCTCCACGACATCATACCAGGACTAATCTTTGTTCACTTCCAGGCTCGTTATTTTGGCCTATGTTATGTTATGTATGTCTATGCTTTCTGCAACACATACCAATTAAATCCCTGGTTTCACTAGTTCAAGTACCATATGTTCGTTTAAATTTTGAACATACAGGCTATCGAACATTTGAACTAATATCACATTATCAAAGGGGGCAGCTCTTTCGTACCTGGTCCAACGAAGGTATTCTTCGCACTACTGATGAAAATACATTGCATTTTAATGATCGTCAGATGTATGTGCTCAACTTGATCCTACGCCAATGAATGATAGTTGATCAATGATCATAATTAAATAGCTGTAAGTACATTTATTCAGCGTTTCCAACATCCTCTTTGCTCATGGACACTCTGAAGGCGAAATGCTCAATATCATTATTCCATGGTGTAACCTAATTTTTATAAGCGCTGCAGATTGTGAGATCCCGTTTCACCTCAGTCAAGATAAATCTCACAAGGGGAGGCAGTGGTAATGATCCTCCGTGTTTGGTCATTGTACAATCGATCCAGGTTCATCCTTGGCATTCTCCTCACGGTGTACGCCATCGAAGTCATTCCAAATCTAGCCGTGTGCGTTCTAAGCAGCAATCAGAATGTGCTCTTAGGTATGTCATACATTGCTTCATGTTATGCACGTCCTTTAACACAATACTTGCCGTTCTGCAAATCATATAGAGACCACCGTCCAAGTGCTTGATTTTTCGTTTTGCGGGGCCACAAACGTTTCCCTCACTAGCATCGTAGTTTGGACCGAGATTCTGGATTCAGCACAGATCACTTTTGGTGCACTGATGTGTCTGCTCACTGTTCTGCAATTTATTAGGGAGGGACTTCAAATGTACAAAGCAACAAAGAATTTCCACCTGAACCGTTACATGAAGCTTCTCGTGAGGGAAGGTATGATCTACTTTCTTGTGTAGGTCCACGCCTCGTCCGTCCTCCCACCTCTTACAGCTACGTTAACAACAATTCGTGACAAATAGCATCCTGGTCATGTCGCTCATCATCATGCTCTACAACCCAGGAGACATTCCACAGACTGGATGGTCAATACTACTGGGGGTAGTAGCATATGTACCCCCGATCACACTCATCCCCCGATTCATTTTGAGTTTGCGAGCCCTTTATGCGCGCGACCTTCAAGGGAGACGTGGAAGTAACATCGACTCTGCGTTCGGTCTGTCGTTGGGGTCTGCCCAAGGCGCTGTAGCGAGCGCAATCATGTTTGCGGATGTCGGGGAGGACAATGGGATAGAGCAGGGAGATGAGATACAGATGATAGAAAGGACTAGGGAAATTTGCGACGCCGGAACTAGTAGTACATGATATGTACCATCCAAGTGTCGATGACGAGTTGAGTGTTGGACATCGTCGGGTCTACCAGGGCGACGGGATTTGATGACACGGTGTTTATACGCCAACGATTGGGAATCCGTGGAGATGGGTGGGAAAGTAACACCACCTGCATGCATGCGAGGATGCACTTGTGTACGTAACCCCATCCCTTGGGATAACTGTATATCGCGTGGCCAACAAATGTTCGCTCCTTGATTCAGGTCTGAATTGTCTCCTGGACCTCTGTGAACAATTTGGCTTTGGAAGGACCGTCAGTTGTACTCGGCGGTATTTTGCTCTATGACACGCGTACCCCAGGCCGAGCCATCTACATAGATCGGTGCTTCGGACACCACTCCACCGGGTTCGATAGCCCGCGACCCTTTCGCGTTGCCTGACGAAGACGTCGAGAGTGATGGCGCCAGTGTAGTTGACGATGGTGACGCGTGCTAGGGAGGCATCGTTGTCATTGATGCTGACACCAACCATCTCACAGCCGAGCCCGTACTCCAGTTTTCAACCATTTTGCGTAGCGTGGCGATCGACTCGCGGGTCATCACCCGAAACGGGCCAGACGAGTGCGGATACAGTGCTGTGAGGTCTTTGAGGCTCGCGAGAGGGGGGGACACGTGTCCGTTGACACCATCCGCCTGCGATGGAAGATTGGTTGACTTGTGCGTTGCGGTTTTCGACAAGGGGGATGGGCCACCGCTGCCACTAGCGTCGAGGTCTGCGTGATTCGTGTCGTGGTACTGTGCATCATCCAGTGGCAGAGTAGTAGTGTAATTGGCTCTCTGCGTGGCGACCTGCCGAACAAAGTTTCCCACGTCCTTTTCTGGCTACGTTTTCTCGCATGCTTGCTGGACCGCTTGCCCTTCCCACCCATCTCATCCCCACTGGCGATAAAGGGGGGATCTGCAAGTGCGCATGGTCAATCAATATACGGAACACGCACCTCGTCATTGGATACACAAACTGCATTGGCATGTGCCCACTCGCTCCTTCTCAAGATCTTGGCAGGTATCACAAAAGTGCTTTCCAATCTTGCTCCCGTTTCTGCATTGTCTCCTCGTAAACTGCGCATAATCGTTCTCGTTGACTTGCACTGTCTCCCGCGCGCGTTCGAGCTTGAGGTGAATCTTTGATCCTTGCCCTGTACTACAGGCAATCCAACTCGTACTTTTTTTCGCGTGGGTCGCTGGCGTGTTGAGAGGTCCCGCGGACGGCGCGTACGGACGTCAGTGCTCGACTGGTGAGCTCAGAGCGTGTGTCGTGCAGGGCGGTTCGGGTTCGCTTACTCAGCGACATGTGCTGCGACATCGGACTGTCTTTGTGTGCACTGCTCACGAATAAGAGCAGACAGACGCAAAAATTCAAGGGCTGATTCGATCACATACAAAACTCTTTTTTCATTTGCAAACGCTCACATTCCATGAAAATTAATCCAGTTCGAGGCGGTGTCAAAGAAGAAAAATAAAACCAGATTAGATCTTGGTCTGAGGATTCTCAGAATTCCCAGCACTTTGTTTTCATTGTTCGAACATTCAAGGTGGCCGGCCCAACAAGCAATTTAACTTCAACCACTGACCAGGACGGTTTTAGATCATACACATCAGGTTCGATGAACAGTTTCTTGTTTATGTTGAGTTCATTCCAATCATGATTAGCAACGTCCTTTGTCACAGGGTATAGCATCTCATCAACAATAACATCATGGTCGACATCTCTGGACGTTTAAGGTGACTCACTGTTATTGCAGCGCTGTCGCCACTCAGTCTGTGCGAAACACACTACCCATCACAGATCGAACCCGCTGAGCGCTTGCAACCACCAGATAGATTGTCCCTCTCCTACAGCATCGCCGCCAATGGGGATTGTGAACATTGCCACTGATTTGTGCATCCGTTCAGCTCGTTGCGATTGTCGACGTGGCGTTTATCTCATATCTGATTCATTCCCATCTTCACTGCTTCAACTACTGTTTTCGCGTTTCGATTTTCCCAAGAAGCCTGAAAATGGACGCTAATCAGTAGCTTTCCATCATTCTTCCGATGTAACTCACTCTCAATAACACCACAGGGCCACCAACTCGACTTTCTTATAGAGCCGGTGGCGATTGGGTGTTTTCCGTTTGGCTGCGCTCGTCGTGACTTTTAATGTGCACAATGCAAATCCACAGTAGAAGGAAGCACCGTGTAGCAGCGTTTGTCTGAACCCGCCGAGGGTGTTTCAACATTGCAACCGCATCCATCTCCCTGTTCGCCGGGATTCTTGGCACGTGCTTCAATCTGACTATTAACATGCCTGCCAGTTGTGAACGCAGTTCGAGATCATACTCTTTATGCAGGCTATGTTCAAGAGTACCACAGCAATAATACCACAAGATGGCTCCGGTATCTTACTTTCCTTCCGGTGTTAGCTTATATCTGCATCCCCTTCTGACCTCCATTCGTCTTATTCTTTGCCCATCTCAGTGTTTCAGGGTATCCAGCAAATCAACTTCATGACTTCCATGCTGCAGTCTGTTGTCACATCAATTCGGTTAAACGACCGCCTGACTCGTATGCTCATTGACCTTGATACTTGCCGTCTATCAATCTTATTCTTCTTCTTATTGCAATCGCGACTGCCGTCGGATACGATTACAGTAAGTAACGCATGTTTCTTTAGTTGTATGAAGCTCGATATTATCAGTCCTCACGTTCTAAATGAGGTATGTGACACATTTTCGCATGCAACACAAGCATCTTAGTGGTTCACGAACACCGCAGATGGAGTACATTTGGGTCAGCAGCCGCTTTCCTTGGATACTTCATATATACTGATATGGCTGCAGAACAAGCCGTGGACAAAGGTGTCCACATTATTTGTCCTCGTGTGTATCGCAACGTCTGCATGACATCATGCTAGGACTAATCTTTGTTCGCTTCCAGGCCCGTTATTTCGGCCTGTGTTATGTCGTGTATGTCTATGCTTCCTGCAGCACATACTGATTAAGTCGCTGGTTCACTAGAACAAGTTCCATATGTTCGTTTAAATTTTGAATTTGCAGGCTATTGAGTATTTGAACTAACATCACATTATCAAAGGGGGCGGTTCCTTCGTTGGGCCAGGTAGAGGCATTTCAAATGTACAAAGCAATGAAGTATTTCCATTACATGAAGCTTCTTGTGAGGGAAGGCACGATCTATTTTCTTGTGTACGTCCATGTATCCCCTTTCCTTCCATCTCCTCTTCTACAACTACGCCGAAAATAATTATTGACAAATAGTACCCTGCTCATGTCGCTCCTCAACATACTCTCCACCACAGGAAACATTCCACGGAACGAATGGTGGATGGTACTTCTGGTAGCAGTATATGTCCCTCCAGTCACATTCGTCCCCCAATTCATTTTGGGTTTGCGAGCCTTGTATGCGCGCGAGCTTCAAGGTAGATGTGGAAGCGGCATCGACACTGCATTCGGTCTCATCAGGGTCTGCCCATGGTGCTGCAGTGAACACGATCGTGTTTTTGGACGGTGGGGAGAACGAGGGGATAGAACAGGGGGGAGAAGAGATAGAAATGATAGAAATGACTAGGGAAGGCAACGCCAGAACCAGTAATGCATGATGGATATCATCCAAGGGTCTGGTTGTCTGTGTCTGGTCTGGCCTTTGAAATTGTATCCAAAGTAACCCCTTCTCGCCTGCTCAGACCATCTGAGACACGAGTGAAGGGCTAGAAACTAGCACAAAAGAAACAGAAGGATGACGTGCATGACAATATCACGATTTGTATGATCCACCAAAACGGGCTGTTCATCATTGGGTGGCAGAGTAGTAGTGCGATTGGTTCTCTATGTGGAACGAACAAAGTTGGCGGGCCCCGTGGTGACCCGGGTAGATGATAGTGGTGGTGCGTCGGCATTAGCATAGTTGACAAACACGGGAGGATCAGGGATCATTCCCTGTTCCATAATCCCGAACAAAATTTTCCAATTGTTACAACGCGAGACGCAATTTCTTGTGTGACTGGCGATAAAATAGGACCAGCAAGTGCGCATGGTCGATCAACGCACGGCACACGTACCTCGTCGTTCAATACATAGACCATAGAGACCGCATGGGCATATCCTAACATGTTATCGTTTATAAACGCCACGCGCTCCTCCTCGAGATCTTGACAGGTATCACAAAACGCGAGGGAGTGAGGATGAAACAAAGCACATACACAGCATCTTGGCCAGTTTTGCCAGCCGTATCGTATAGCCTTCTTCGATCGTGGATCTATACCTAGAGAGAAGTGCGCGTGCGTGAGTCAGTTAGCAATGGAGAAAAGGATTTGGTGGACGTACCGTTCCCCCAAAAGTAGCGCAGTTCTTCCATGTTGCTGGCGACACTGCACACGCGAGCAAACAGGACATCGATGCAACCATCACCTAAAAGGTGTGATGGGCGTCGCAAAATTCGAAATTGCCCAACTGGGGATGTCATGCGGGCAAACTTTGCAAGCAAGGCAGACATGCGAAAGTAATATTTGTTCTGTCGTTGTTGTCGGACGAACTTCAAATCGCAGCACCAGATCAAGAAAATTGCTTGGAACGGTTCTGACAGGATGGAACCACGGACAACACCGCGTGGTGCTGTGGCAGTATTTTAAATGGCTCCCCGTCAAGAAGACTGAAATGGGTGGTGCTGTGGCAGTGTTTTAGATGGGTGATAATCAGTATCTTTCAATCATTTCGTTGATGTGAGCCACACTCAATAACACCACAGGAACGCCATCTTACTCTCTATTGGCATTCCCACAAGCCTAATGCGGCCACCTGGTATTTGTATTTTGTATTTTGCTGTGTGCGTCGTGACTTCTGATCTGAGTGTTTATCTAACACCGCCGAAGGCACTTTTAAGGCTGTATTCATCTCCCGTGGTCACCATAATTCTTTGGTATGTGCTTCCGAATGTGACTCAGCCAGTGGGTAACATAGTAATACAGGCTATGTTCCATAACGCCGGCGGTTACGCCGCACATTGGTCTCCAGTATCTTATTTCCTATCCGGTGTTGGCTTATATCGGCACTTCCATTCATCAAATACCACCTCAACCTTTCCCCCTCCCAGTGTTTCAGTGTATCTGGAAGATCAACTTTATGGCTTCCACGCTGCAGTCTGTTGTCACATCAATTCAGTTAAACAACTGCGTGACTCGTATGCTCGTTGACCTTGGTGCTTGCCATCTATTAATCTTACTATTCTTCCTAGTTGCAGTCCTCACTGCCGTCGGATATGATTACAGTATGTAACGCATGTTTCTTTATGTTGAATGAACCTCAATGTTGTCAGTCCTTACGTTCTCGGATGAGGTACGCCTCGCATCTTCTCATGCTACATAACTATCTCGATGGCTCACGCGTTCACGAACACTGCAGATAGAGTATATTTGGGTCAGCACACACATTCCTTGGATACTTCATATGTTCTGATATGGCTGCAGACCAAGCCGTGGACAAAGGTGTCTACAATATTTGTCCTCGTGTGTATCATAACTGTCTCCGCAACGTGATACTAGGACTAATTTTTGTTCACTTCCAGGCTCGTTATTTTGGCTTGTGTTATGTTATGTATGTCTATGTTTTATACAACGCATACCAATTAATCCTTGGTCTGTTCACCAGAATTAATGCTATTTGTGCGCTCAAATGTTCAATCTAAAGGGTATTGCGCTGACCCAGTACGGTCAAAGTCGGGAGTTCTTTTTTACCTGGCCCAACGAAGGTAAATTTTCATGCCACTGAGAAAAGACCTTATATTCTAATGATTATTAGATGTATGTGCTCATTTCTATCTCACACCGATAAATGATGCTGGATCAATGACCATATTCAAATAGTTGTGCGTACATTTATTCGATGTTTCCAATGTGTGAATCTTCTCTGCTCATGGACGCTTTGAAGGTGAAATTCTTCAGATTTTTGAAGCATGGTGTGGCGTCATTTTTATCGGTGCCGCAGACTGTGAGACATTCCACCTCGGTCGAGATAAATCTCACAAGTTGGGGCAGTGGCAATGATCCTCCGTGTATGGGCATTGTACAATCGGTCCAGGTTCATCCTTGGCATTCTGCTCATGTTGTACGCCATCGAAATCGTTCCATATCTGGTTTGGTGCGTTATGGCCAGCAATCAGAATGTGGCCGTAGGTATGTGACACATGGCTTCATATCGTGCATGCTATCTAAAAGAATACCTGCCGTTCTCCTATCATATAGAGGCCACCGTCCAAGTGCTCGATTTCTCGTTTTGCGTGGACCCATTTGATTCTCCCGTTTTGTCCAAGATTATGAATTTAGCACAGATCGCTCTCGGCACACTGATGTGTCTGCTCATCATTATCCAATTTATTACGGTGGCACTTCAAATGCACAAAGCAACAAAGCATTTCCACATGAATCGTTACATGATCCTTCTCGTAAGAGAAGGTATGATCTATTTTCTCGTGTGCGTCCATGTCGCGTCCTTGGGTCTCCTTTTCTACAACTATGCTAACAATAATTCTTGACAAATAGTATCCTGCTCATGTCACTGCTCGACATGCTCTACAGCACACAAGACATTCCACAGAGTGGATGGTGGATAGTACTGCTGGTAACAGATTATGTACCTCCAATCACACTCGTCCCCCGGTTCATCTTGGGTTTGCGAGCCCTCTATGCGCGCGATCTTCAAGGCAGACGTGGAAGCGATGTCGACTGCGCATTCGGCTTATCGTCAGGGTCCGTCCACGGCGCTGTGGCGAGCGCAATCGTGTTTGCAGACGGTGGGGAGAACGAGGGGACAGAGCAGGGGAGAGAGGAAATACAGATGATAGAAAGGACTAGGGAGATTTGCGACGCCGGAACTAGTAGTGCATGATGGATATCATTCAAGCGTCGGGTCGTCCATATCAGGTCAGCAGGTCTTTGAAATTGTATTCCAATAACCTCTTCCCGCCATCGTTGATCATCCGAGGTACGAGTGAGACTAGAAACTTGCACAAAAGAAACGGAAGGACGACGTGCAGGACAATGACACGACTTGTATGATCCACAAGAACGGAGGGGGAGACAGGTGTCTATTGACGCCATTCGCCGGCGAGGGAGGACGTTAACTTTCGCGTTGCGCTTCTCGACAAGGGAGCAGGGTGGACGTACTGCGAGATTCGGACCACTGCGACCAGCGCCTAGGCTTAGGTGGAATTGACTCTCTGCGCGGCGGCCCGGGTAGACGACAATACTGGTGCGTCCGTATTAGTAGAGTTGACAAACACGAGAGGTTCAGGGATCGAGTTCCCTATTTCCTTAGATAAAAGAGGGATCAGCGAGTGCGCTGGGCCGATCAACGTACGGACACCCTCGTCGTCCTCTACACAGACAGTAGAGACCGCATTGCCATATACCAACATGCCACCGTTCATAAACACCCCCCACTCCTCGAGATCTTGACGGATACCAGAAAACGCGAGCAAGTGGGGATGAAAGAAGGCACATACCCAATTGAGTCCTTTCAAATTGGCATCTTGGCCACTTCTGCCAGCTGTTTCCCATAGTATTCGATCGTCGATCTAGAACAGGCAAGAAATGTGCGTGCGTGAGTCAGTGAGCAATGGAGAAAACGACTTGGTGTACGTACCATTCCTTCCAAAAACAGCGCAGTTCTTCAATGGTGTGGGCGGCACTGCGCATACGAGCCAATAGGACATCGACCCTACCATCACCTATCCCCCAAAAGGCGTCGCAAAAGTCGAAATTGCGGACAAAGGCCCAACTGGGAACGTCGATACTTTGCGAGCGAGGTTGTCAATGACCGTCATCTGGCAGACTCATGAGAATATTTGTTCTGTCGTCGTCGTAGGACGAGCTTGAAAAGGACTGCAACCAAGACCAAGTCAAACCACGCGCAGACAGGCGTCCAGCTGACGACGCGTACGGAATGATCACCCGCGAGGCGCCAGTGCTCGACACAGTACTGGGTAAAGCGATGCCAGTCGGTAACGGAGCGCTCAAGGCGTGTGTCGTGCAGTGTGCCAGTGGTTCGGCTTTGCTTACTCGGCGTGATGTACTGCGACGACTTTCTTTGTGTACGCTGCTCACGAGTAAATAGATTGGATAGGGTTCAATAGATGCAGAAAACTCGACAGGTGATTCGAGCGCACACATGACTATTTTTTCCAATCTTGCGGACGCTCGCTCGATGTTCCACGCGAATTTGGTCCGGCTCACCGAGGGGGCGGTGTCAAAGAAAAATGGAGAAGCAGATTATTCGAAGGTTCAACGCAGCTAAATCAACGAGCGATACCAACAGTTTTAGATCATCCACCGCAATATCGATGGCTGATTTCTTTTTCGTCGCACTCCAATTAATAATCGTCTCTTAGGCGCCTGCCAAGGCATATCTGGGTCCCATCGACAATAACATCGACACCATTGGACATCCGGGATAACTCACATTGTCATTGAAGCAGTGCAGTCACTCGGTCCGTACAAAACACCGTAACACTACCCAAGCTACCCACCGACATCATAGATCGAATCCGCTGAGCCGTCAAATAAATTTTCGCTCTCCTACAGCATCACCGCCAACGGGGATCATAAACATGATTCCTGTAGCGTTCAGCTTATTGTGATTATACCCCATTTGTGGTCGGCGCAGAGCTTATCTCATCGTAATTGATACATATTTCACAGACTGAGTCAGCCCGTTCGCATGCTTCGATCTTCCCAAGAAGAAGCCTGAAATGGGCGACAATCAGTACCTTTCCATCATTCCGATGTTAGCCACACTAAAAAAAACACCACAGGAACGCCATCTTACTCTACTGGCATTCCCACAAGACTGAGAGCGATTGTGTATGTTCCATTTAGTTGTGTTCGTCGTGAATTCTGAATTTCTGATGTGGCGCAATGCAAATCCATAGTGGATTGTCGCATTTGTCTGAACCCGCCGAGGGTATTTCAAACATCGTCATTTACTATAATCATTGGCATATGGTTCTTCTGACTCAGCCAGTGGGTAACATAATGCCAGACTCTCGATGCAGGCTATCTGTAATAAGATCACAGGATGGATCCGGTATCTTACTTCCCTTCCGATATTGGTTTATATCTGCATCCCCTTCGGACCTCCATTCATCAAATACTCATTCTTTACTCGTCCCAGTGTTTCAGTGTATCAACAAAATCAACTTTATGGCTTCCACATTGCAATCTGTTGCCACATCAATTCAGATAAACAACTGCGCGTCTCGTATGCTCGTTGACCTTGCTGTTTGCCGTCACTCAATATTCTTCTTATTCCTAGTTGCAATCCTCACTGCCATCGGATACGACTACAGTAAGTAACGCATGTTTCTTTATGTTGGACGAACCTCATTGTTATCAGTCCTCACGTTCTCGGATGAGGTATGCGCCGCATTCTCACATGCCACACAAGCATCTCACTAGTCGATGATCTCCACAGATCGAGTATATCTGGGTCAGCAGACCTTCTCTTGCGCAATTCATATATACTGATATGGCTGCAGAATAAGCCATGGACAAAGGTGTCTACCTTGTTTGTTCTCGTATGCATCATAAATGTCTCCACAATGTTGTATAAGGGCTAATCTTTGTTCACTTCCAGGCTCGTTATTTTGGACTGTGTTATGTCATGTATGTCTATGTTTTCTGCAACTCATACCAATTAATCGCTGCTTGGTGCAATAGAATGGCTACCATATGTGCGCTCAAATTTTGAATTTGGGTGTTATTGAACTAACAACGCATTATCAAAGTGGGCAGTTCTTTCGTACCCGGCCCAATAGAGGTGATTCTTCATACTACTAATGAAAATACTTCGCGTTTTAATGATTGTTAGATGTATGTGCTCATCTTGATCGTACACCGATGAATGATAGTTAATCAATGATCATATTTATTCAGTTGTAAGTACATGTATTCAATCTTTCCAACCTCCTCTCTGCTCAAGGACACTTGGAAGGCAAAAATCTTTATATTTTCAGTGCATGGTGTAACTTAATTTTTATGTGCACTGCAGATTGTGAGATCTCGTTTCACCTCGGTCAAGATAAATCTCACAAGTAGAGGCAGTGGCAATGATCCTCCGTGTATGGGCATTGTACAACCGATCCAGGCTCATCCTTGGCACTCTCCTCACGTTGTACGCCATCGAAATCATTCCAAATCTGCTCTGGTGCATTTTGTTCAGTAATCAGAATGCGTCCGTAGGTATGTGGAACGTGGCTTCATATCATGCATGCTATATAACGGAATACCTGTCGTTCTGCCAATCATACAGTAACCACCACCCAAGTGCTTGACTTTTCGTTTTGCATGGACCAATTTTATGCCCCTGTTTTGGCCGACATTATGAATTCAGCACAGATCACTTTCGGTGCACTGATGTGTCTGCTCATTGCTATCCAATTTATTAGGGAGGTACTTCAAATGTACAATTGCAAAGCAACAAAGAATTTTCACCTAAACCGTTACATGATCCTTCTCGTGAGGGAGGGTATGATCTATTTTCTTGTGTACGTCCATGTTTCGTCCTTCCTTCCATCTCCTTTTCTACATCTACACTACTAATAATTCTTGACAAATAGTATCCTGATCATGTCACTCCTCTCCATACTCTACGACACAGGAGACATTCCACCGAATGGATGGTGGATAGTACTGCTGGTAGCAACATATGTCCCTCCATTCACACTTGTCCCTCGGTTCATCATTAGTTTGCGAGCCCTCTATGCGCGCGATCTCCAAGGCAGACATGGAAGCGACATCGACACCGCATTCGGTTTGTCATTAGGGTCTGTCCATGGCGCTGCAGCGCACGCGATCGTGTTTGTGGACAGGGGGAGAACCAAGAGATAGAGCAGGGAGAAGAAATGCAGATGATAGAAAGGACTAGGGAATTTTGCGACGCCGAAACTAGTAGTGCATGATGGATATCATTCGGATGTTTGTCCATGTCGGGTCTGGTCTTTAAAATTGTATCCCAAATAACCCATCCCGTCATTGTTGATCGTCTAAGGCACGAGGAGAGGCTAGAAACTAGCACGAAGAAAACCAAAGGACGACATGCGTGAGAATAACACGATTTGTTTGACCCACGAGAATGGAAGACGAGCACGTATCAGTTGACATTCGCCGGCGATGGAGGGCTGATTGACCTGTGTGTTTCATTTGTCGACAAGGGAGCGGCACCAGGGCGTGCTGTGAGATGGGCCGCCACTTTTACTAGCGTCTAGGCCGCATAATTTGTGTCGTCGTACTGTTCGTTATCCAGTGGGAGAGTAGTAGTGCAATAGCTCTCTGCGGGGAACGGACAAAGTTGGCAGGCTACGTGGCGAACCAGGGGGGCCTCAGTATCAGCAAACAGAATTGCGAGGCTCAGGGGTCGAGTTCCCTGTTCCATAATTCTGAGAAAAGTTTTCCATGTCCTTTTCTGGATGCAATTATTCCAACGCGAGACATTTTGTCGCACGACTGGGGATAAAAGCGGGATCACCAAGTGCGCATGATCAATTAATGTACGGAACATGGGCCTTGGCATCCGATACATACACACCGCATTGGTGTATGCCCACATATTATCCTTCATAAACTCCACCTGCTTCTCTTCGAGAATTTGACAGGTATCACAAAACACGAAGGAGTGGGGATGAAACAAGTCACACACCCGATCTTGCCCATTCCCATTGGCACTCTGGGCAGTTTTTCCAGCTGTTTTGCATAGATTCATTCGATCGTCGAGCTAGAATAGGCGAGAAGCGCGTGCATGAATCAGTGAGCAATATAGAAAAGAATTTGGTGGACACACCATTCCTTCCAAACATTGCGCAGTTCATCCGTGGTGCAGGCACCACTGTGCATACGAGCAAACAGGATATCAGCCCCATCGTCGTCTGTCCACAAAAAGCCGTCGCAAAAGTCGTTGTGGACAGAAGTGTCTGGAGATGAGTCGCGAGGGCATATTTTGCGAGTAAGGCTGTTGATGACTGCCGTCTGGCAGACATAATACGAATGTGGCATTTTTTTCTGTCGTCATCGTAGGACAAAAGCGCAGCACTGTGCTGAATGAGCGATCAAGAAAACCAGTTGGAACGGCATGGTGCTGTGACAGTGCCACATGGGGCGTACCTTTCTATCATTCGAATTCATTCCTTTGATGTTGACCACAGGAACGCCATTTTACTCTATTGGCATTCACATATGACCGGTAACGGCCTGATATTTTCCATTTTGCTGCGTTCGTCGTCACTTCTGATGCGGCACAATGCAAATCCACAGTGATTGTCGCATTTGTCTGAACCCGCTGAGGTATTTTAAACACTAATTCATGGCATGTGTTTCTATCTGACTCAGCCAGTGTGTAACATGATGCCGGATCGCACTCTTTATGCAGGCTGCGTTCCACAACACCGCAAGGTGGTCTCCGGTATCTTGCTTCCCATCCGGTGTTGGCTTATAGCTGCTGCAACCCCTTCTAGTTTCTATTCATCAAATCCCACCTCACCCGTTGCCTGTTTCCGTGCTCCAGTGTATCCGGAAAGTCAACTTCATGGCTTCCACACTGCAGTCCGTTGTCACATCAAATCAGATAAACAACCGCGTATCTCGTATGCTCATTGACCTTGGTACTTGCTGTCTCTCAATATTCTTCTTCCTAGTTGCAATCCTCACTGCTGTCGGATACGACTGCAGTAAGTAACGCATATTTTCCACACAAGCCTCTCACTAGTCGATGATCTCCACAGATAGTGTACATCTGGGTCAGCAGACACTTTCTTGCACACTTTGTATATTCTGATATGGCTACAGAACAAGTCATGGACAAATGTGTCTACAATTTTTGTCTTCGTATGTATCATAACTGTCTGCACGATCTTGTACTAGGGCTAATCTTTGTCAACTACCAGGCTCGTTATGCTGGCCTGTGTTATGTCATGTATGTCTATGCTTTCTGCAACTCATACTAATTAATCGCTGCTTGGTGCAATAGAATGCCTGCCATATGTGCGCTCAAATTTTGCATTTAAAGATTATTGAACTGACACATTATCAAAGTGGGCTGTTCTTTCTTACCTGGCCCAACAAAGGTGATTCTTCATACTTCTAATGAAAATACATTGCGTTTTAATGATTGTTAGATGTATGTGATCATCTTGATCTTACACCGATAAATGATAGCTGATCAATGATCATATTTGAATAGTTGTAAGTACATTTATTCAATACTCCCAACATCCTCTCTGCTCAAGGACACTTGGAAGGCAACAATCTTTATATTTTCAGTGCATGGTGTAACTTAATTTTTATGTGCGCTGCAGATTGTGAGATCTCGTTCCACCTTGGTCGAGGTAAATGGATGCAGTGGCAATGATCTTCCGTGTATGGGCATTGTACAATCGATGCAGGCTCATCCTTGGCACTCTCCTCACGTTGTACACCATCGAAATTATTCCAAATCTGGTTTGGTGCGTTTTGGTCAGCAATCAGAATGCGTTTGTACGTATGTGGAACATGACTTCATATCATGCGCCCTATATAACGGAATCCTCCCGTTCTCCTATCATACAGACCACCGTCCAAGTGCTTGATTTTTCGTTTTGCAGGGACCAATTGATTTCCCCTATTTTGGGTGATTTTCTGTATTCAGCGTAGATCACTCTCGGCGCACTGATGTGTTTGCTCATCACTATCCAATTTATTAAAGAAGCACTTCAAATGTACAAAGCAACAAAGAATTTCCGCCTGAATCGTTACATGATCCTTCTCGTGAGGGAGGGTATGATCTATTTTCTTGTGTACGTCCATGTTTCGTCCTCCCTTGCGTCTCCTCTTCTACAACTCTAACAATAATTATTGACAAATAATATCCTGGTCATGACACTCCTCTCCATACTCTACGACACAGGAGACATTCCACAGAACGGATGGTGGCTAGTACTGCTGGTAGCAACATATGTCCCTCCATTCACACTCGTCCCCCGGTTCATCTTGGGTTTGCGAGCCCTCTATGCGCGCGATCCTCAATAGAGATGTGGAAGCGACATCGACACCGCATTCGGTTTGTCGTCAGGGTCTTTCCACAGCACTGCAGTGAGCGCAATTGTGTTTGCGGACAGTAGGGAGGACGATGGGATACAGTGGGGAGAAGAGACACATATGATAGAAAGGACTGAGGAAATTCGCAACGCCGGAACTAGTAGTGCATGATGGACACCATTCAAGCGCCGAGTCGCTTATATCAGGTCTGGTCTTTGAAATTGTATTCCAATAACCTCTTCCCGCCATCGTTGATCGTCCGAGGGACGAGTGAGGCTAGAAACCAGCACAAAAAAAAGCGGAAGGACGACGTGCATGATCATAACAGTATGACCCACGAGAACGGCAGAGGGAAACACGAGGGAGAGCGTCGCTAGGAGGTGTCCGTTGACACTGCCACCAGCGCCTCATAGTAGTAGTGCGACTGATAGAAAGGACTGGGGAAGTTCGCGACGCCCGAACTACTAATGCATGATGGATATCATTCAAGTGTCAGGTCGCCCATGTCAGGTCTAGTCTTTGAAATTGTATTCCAATGACCTCTTCCCGCCATCGTTGATCATTCGAGGCACGAGTGAGACTAGAAACTAGCACAAAAGAAACGGGACGACGTGCATGACGATAACGCGATTTGTATGACCTACGAGAACGGAGAGGGAGACACGTGTCTGTTGACACCGCTCGCCGGCGACGGAGGACTGGCTAACTTGTGCGTTGCGCTTCTCGACAAGAGAGCAGGGTGGGCGTACTGCGAGCTGGACCACCACTGCGATGAGCGCCTAGGCTCGGATGCGATTGGTTCTCTGCGTGGAAAGGACAGAGTTAGCAGGCTGCGTGGCGACCCGGGATCAGCGAGTGCGCAGGGTCGATCAACGCACGGAAAACGCACCCCCGTCGTCCGATAGATCTTGACGGGTATCACAAAACACGAGGGAGTGGGGATGAAATAAGGTACATACCCGATCTCGTCCATTCGGATCGACATTCTGGCCAGTTTTGCCAGCCATTTCGCATAGTCGTTTCGATCGTCGATCTAGGGTCAGCGAGAAGCACACAAGCGTAAGTCAGTGAGCAATTGAGAAAAGCATTGGTGGACGTACCGTTCTCCCAAAAGTTGTGCAGTTTTATCATAGTGCGGGCGGCACCGTGCATACGCGCAAGTAGGACGTCGACCCTACCATCACCTGTTCCGCAGAAGACGCTGCAAAAGCCGAAATTGGACAGAGGTTCAACTTGGGATGTCGTGCGGCCATACTTTGCGAGCGAGGTTGTTGATAATTGCTATCTGGCTGGCTCAACTCAGCTAGAACAATTCTGACAACGGATGATGCGAAGATGGACGACAACCTAGTGTACTTCACATGGATCATCGCCACCGACACTATAGAAAAAGATTTGATAATGAAATGGTACAAGAAGGTACATAGTATGTGTGCGAGTTCATAATAGTACAATATGACGCACGATTAGATGAAGATGAATCGATGCATATGACAAAAGTTATGGCTCGAGGCTGAACGATTAGGCATCCTGGGCAGGTTGTGTATCTGCAGGCTGAGCAGCAGGAGGGGCTGCTTTCAGAACTTGTGGTGGAGCGGCCTCGTATATGCCTCTGTCAGCTGTTCCAAAGGCGGTCGCAGCCAATGTTGGGGCGTCGAAAGTGGACACATAGCCCATGTACCCCAAAAGGAAAACTGGACCGGACATGATATCGAGGATACCGTAAAAGACCATCTCGGATGTGGGGGAGATGGTGTTGCTACCCTCGGAAAGACCCCAACAAATGGGGTAAAGCAACCAGATGAAGGAGATGTAGGCAGCACCGGCAAAGTAGCCCGCACGGAAACCATCGTGTCGGAACCCAAAGAGATTGACATGAGCAAGCAGTTGATACCTGGGGCAAGGATAAGCCAGTGTTAGGAGAAGCCGGGTACCGTGACAGACCAGATGAAGAAGAGGCCAAAGAGGCCAAAGACATAGAACCCCCACTTATATGAAGTGGGTGTGAAAGCGCCGACGAGACCATTGACAACCAAGTACCAGGAGAAGAAGAGAACGATTAGGATCTGGGGTGTTGCCATGAAAGTAAAGGCGAGGAGCGAGAGCAGAATCAATGGAGCATTGATGAACCACTGTATATACCTCACCCACTAGAGCAACGAATGAGAACAAGACATAGAAAGAAAATCAAGTCGTACCCAAACTTGACGAGTGGGATGAGAGTCAAACTCGGAGCGAACGAGGGCCCAACCCAAGTCAGAGGCCATGGCAAAGTAAGCGATAGATGAGACAGCGAGGACGATGAAGGGAATAAAGTGAAAGATCCGATTGTTCTTGCGATCCTGTTGAAAGCATGAGTAAAGGGGGGGGGGGATAGGAGAGTTGAGAAACGGACCCAGAATGTCCAAATGATAGAACCGAACCAGCATATGAGCATGATGGCAAAGACGGCCCAGAGCCAGTCAGATGCATGTGTGGTGATGTGGGCGTCACCAGCGGGGGGGTTGACTCTGAGAGCATCGTTGGTTCGAGGGACGAGTTGGAAAGCCATGGTGAAAGACGATGAGGAGAAAGAAACAGACAGACTGGTTTATAAGGGGCGCAGTAAGAGGGGCCAGCTGATTCAGTCGAGTAATAGGAGGAAAAGCGTAATTCATTCAGCAACGTCATAAAACAAACATATCTTTAAAAGGAAATGTCTCCAAATAAACGTCGTGTCGGGTCTTGGCGGATGCGCTCATCTTTGAGCATTCTGGCCGGCGACAGTTTAACTTTGTAGACACAATGTTGATGAGACCCACCGTGCATCCATCCGTGCATCCTCGCCTTCGACACCGACCACGGCTTGAGGCGTCTTGGCCTCGATGACCTACTCCGATAATCAGCCCGTGCACACACGCCCGATCTGCACGCACATAATGATTATCGCAGTGCGGGCAGTATTCATCGCTCTCATCGTAGTTGGCCATGTCCTTGCGGAACACCTTTTTGCACTTTTTGCATGCAAACGCCATCTCTGTCGTTTTTCTCAGCGGGTGGTCCTGCGTTTCTGCATGACACTCTGCACAGTCGAACCACTGCTTGCAACACGGCGCGCGTATCGAGACTTGTGCGTTCAAGATATGTTTACTGCCAGAGTCTGAGAAAACTTTTTATCGAGTAAAAGATGCGCTACGGACCACATTGCAGGCGTAAAAGACGTGAGTTACCTAATCAAGCAGACGAAGCAAGTCCAGTGCCATCCTCGCCGCCTGATCGGATGGAAACACTGGATAGTCCCTTCCGACCACCTTGCCCTCATACACCAACAGCGTGATCCGTTTCAACAGCACCACACCATCCACCTCGAACGTCGGTAACCTCAACGCTACTGAAAACACCCTTTCCTCATCGCTCAATATCGCATACGGCAGTCCAAGCCGCGTCGCTACCTCGGTTTGGTACTCTGTCGACTGCGTACTCAGCGCAAAGATGCGTAACCCAGCGCGGGTTGCTAGCAACGCCTCGAGGCCGTCTCGAATACCACACAGTTCCTTTGTCGTCCAATCAGTCTCAAGACTACATGATACCACTTCTCAAACCCAAACTCACCGGCGTACACCCCCTCGCACCCGGAATTGCATCCCACCCAATCGCATTCGCCACACCCGGCCGACCCGTCCTTGGGTACACAAACACCAACACAGGTCCCTCGAACGACAGCGCCCTCAGATCCACCCACGTCTCTCCTCCCTCTTCCCCGGACAAATCACCAGTCGCAGTTGTAGCCCGCAGCAAC
>JBBPLC010000201.1:29567-43964 GCA_038089535.1 Hemileccinum rubropunctum | reverse complement strand
TAGGGCAAGAGTTAAGGCTATTGATGACCCTGCAAGGGTCAGAGCTGATTTCTTTTAGTTCTCTTGCAATTATAAAGTCTTTCTAAAATGGCCCAACATTGGGACACTTATTTGAGCCACTGTACTTTCAGTTGTCAACAAGGAGTTCTGTCCTCGCTGACTTGCTGGCCACCTGGCAGGAGAAGGCAGTAGAGATGGGCAAGATGTTTGAAAAGATACGGTTGGAACAAAGCAAACAGCTGCAACAATGCCAATTTGGACCCTGCTTCATGGAAGTGGGTACACAACTGGGCCGAGACACCCCAATGGACACTCGTGTGGTCTAACCAACCCAATAGGAGTCAAGGACCTGTTACAACTGCAACAAGGTTGGTCACTTATCCCATGCCTGCAAAGAACCCCGCAAACCACATGGCCGGCCCATATTTGACCTAGTCACCAGTCCCACCCTTTACGCCCTGCCTCACCCCGCTCCCCTTCACGAGATCCCACTTGCCCCCACCACAACCATCGCCGCAGTCCCTGAGGCTGCTCAAGGTTCCGGAAATCCTCCGTGGATGACTGAAGAGGCTCAGACCTATTATCTTGACATGTTTGAGTCCCAAGCATGCCAACTCGCCATAGAAGGACTCAAGGGAAAAGGCAAAGCCAAGTAGTAAGAGGTACCTACTTGGCTAAGGTCCCTTCTTTTTTATCATCTTCTCATTCTTCTTTCAATCATTTTACTGTACTCAGGGAGATGGACAGTTTGTTGGGTGACATTGACATACTGAACAATGCTTCTTGTAATAGTTACAATACTGACTCTGAAGGAGCATCTCTTCGGAGCGCAGCACCGGAGGATAAAAATAGTGTGCTTAATTCTCTGGTTATGAACAATTTTTCTTTTTTACCCAATTCTCCTGCTAACCCTAACCTTACCCTCAGGAATACCTCTCCTGCTAGGGAATTTGACATTGATACTGATGTTTATTCCCAGAAAAACCAAAAGTGGCAAAAAACATCGGAAAAAGCACTCCTTGACTCTGGAGCAGTCCAAACTTTTGTGGACAAAAAATGGGTAACATCTCTAGGCATTCCCACCAAAAAATTATCCCTGCCTTGATCTATTACCAATGCCGATGGGACCTCTTTGTCCCACAGTACAATCACTGACTACATTTCCATCGTCTTCTCTTACCAAGGACACTCCAAAGGCATTGATGCCTTGGTAACCAACCTGGGTACTCACTGTATCTATCTAGGATACAACTGGTTTCAATGCCACAACCCACTCATCAATTGGGTGGACAAAGAAATAAAATTTTGCTGCTGCACACGTAACTGCATTACCATCAATGCAGCCAGTCTAATCAGGGAGGTCTGGAACCCAACCATTCGATCGATTGAAGAAGGACTTGCAAACAAGGTATCACGACAGTACCATGAGTTCCTTGATGTTTTCAGTAAAGAAGAATCCAAGTGCATGCCCATATGCAAACCATGGGACCATGCCATCGACCTCAAACCCAACTTTGTACCTAAAAAGGGTCAGGTAATCCCACTCTCCGATGCCAAATTGGAAGAAGTCTGGAACTTCATCAATTCCAAACAAGAAAAGGGCTATATTCACCCATCAAAATCACCACAAATGGCTCCTGTATTTTTTATTCCCAAGAAAACTGGTGAGAAGCAACTCGTCATGGACTATCATTATTTAAATGAGGGTATAGTAAAAAATTCATACCCTCTTCCACTCATTTCAGCTCTCATTGATCACCTCAAGGGCACGGACAAATTCATCTGCCTTGACCTTAGGTGGGGATACAACAATGTCCGCATTAAAGAAGGTGACAAATGGAAAGCCATGTTCATAATGCCCCTGGGGGCTTATGAACCAGTCATAATGTATTTTGGGATGACTAACTCTCCTCCCACCTTTCAACAGATGATGAACAATATCTTTAATGACATGTATGCCATAGTCATTGTCTACCTCGACAACATGTGTATCTTCACAAAAAACAAATCCAACAAGGAACACTCTGAGGTTGTGAAGGAAGTTTTGTGCAGGCTATGTGAAAACAACCTTTATGCAAAACCAGAAAAATGTGTATTTAACACTGAAAAAGTTGACTTTCTAGGTATGACAGTATCAACTGATGGTGTCGACATGCAAAACAACAAAGTTGATGCAATACTCGACTGGCCCACTCCCACGAAGCTCAAACAGCTTTAATCCTTCATTTGGCTTTGTAACTATTACCATCACTTCATTAATGGTTTCGGACAGATCCCTCGACCTCTCAACGATCTTACAAAGAAAAATGTGCCTTACACTTGGGGGGAGGCACAGCAAAACGTGTTTGACACGCTCAAAAAACAATTTACCATGGCTCCCCTTCTTGCTTTCCCCGACACATCAAGGGAAATGTGTGTTGAAACTG
This sequence comes from Hemileccinum rubropunctum, assembly GCA_038089535.1. Classification (NCBI taxonomy): domain Eukaryota; kingdom Fungi; phylum Basidiomycota; class Agaricomycetes; order Boletales; family Boletaceae; genus Hemileccinum; species Hemileccinum rubropunctum. Next base: position 41,538 of record JBBPLC010000201.1, on the reverse strand, counting down.
ATGCCAGTGATATTGCTACTGGTGCAGTGTTGTCCATCTTGGGGGAGGATGGCTCCTGGCGCCCATGCACCTTCCTCTCACATTCATTTTCATCCGCAGAACACAACTACCCCATTTATGACAAGGAGTTGCTCACCATCATTTGTGCCCTCAAAGAATGGCACCATTATTTAATCAGTAAAGCTAACTTCGAGATTTGGACAGATCATAAAAATCTCGAATATTGGAAGAAACCGCAAACACTCTCAGGCTGCCAAGCCCGCTGGCACGAGCTTTTGCAGGAATTTAACTACACTCTAATTTACAAACCAGGCACCATGAATGGCCATGCCAACACCCTTTCTCGTTGTCCCAACCATGGCAACATGGTCAATAAATTGAATGAGAACATAACTGTCTTTCCTTCCACTATTCTCCATTCTTTCTCTTTATCCATTCCAGTTGAGTTAACCTCCGCAGATGCTCACTTACCCTTGAAGCGCTCCCCTGACATGGCAGGCTTTGACCTGTACACGTCCATTGATCTTGACATCCCCGCCCATGACCAAGTTCTCATATCCACCCATGTCAAGATCTGACTCCCCTCCAGTACCTATGGCAGAATTGCACCTCATTTGGGCCTCACCCTCAAACATAAAATTGACATCATGGCCAGAGTCATTGATACCGATTATAGGGGAGAAATTGGTGTAATTCTGTTCAACCACTCTGATTTACCCTTTCATATTTCTAAATTCGACTGCATTGCACAACTAATTATTCAAAAAATAGAAAACCCAACATTAACGGAAGAAAGGACTCTAGACGAGTCACAATGAAACGACAAAGGCTTTGGCTCCACAGGAGTCAAGGCCATTTCCTCTACATCACTTTCTCCAAATTTCAAAACTAAATTATCTTTTGAATCAGCCAGATTGGACGTTGATGCTATCAACAAATACAAATACTACGCAAATGAAAAACTCTTTAGAAATTTGAACGGCATCATCTTTATGCCCCTTTCTCTTCACACCGAGTTGATCTCACTTTTCCATGATTCTCCAGTCGCTGGCCACCCAGGCAATGACCACACTATTTCTTCCATTAAACGCTTTTACTGGTGGCCTGGTGGTGCCAAAGATATCACTACCTACATTGATCACTATCAGGTGTGCTCCCTCACGAAGGGTTTGTCAAAGCCACCAGCAGGCAAACTTATGCCTTTACCTGTCCCTTCCTATCCATGGGAAGATGTTTCCTTCGACTTTCAATTCCATAGGGGTAGTCATTGATTGTTTTTCTAAAGAAATTGTTCTATTCCCTTGTCATAAAACAACTTCCTCTTCAGACTTAGCAGCTTTATTTAGAGACCACATATGGTTGTCTTCATGGACTACCTAACACTATTCTCTCAGACAGGGGACCATAATTCATCTCAGAGTTCACCAAGGAACTTTGTAAAGTACTTGGCATTCAGCAGAAACTCTCCACAGCATATCATCCTCAAACGGATAGTCAGACAAAAAGGGTCAATCAAGAGGTTATTGCTATCTCCATGCTTACGTTGCCAAAAAGCAGGAGACTTGGTCCTCATGGTTAAAAATGGCACAGTTTATGCACAACAATACCCTCACCACTGCCACAGGCACCACCCCTTTCTCAGTTATGTGAAACTACTCTCCACCTATGTGAAACTACTCTCCACCTATGGGAACGGAGCCCACAATCTTCACTACAACTCCTGGGGGGTTGTTTGATAAAACTATTGGTTGCTCCCATGAAGAGATCGCTTCCATGCTACAAAAAACCTATGATCAGATGTTGCATGCACAAATATCCAGGTGCTCTTTTGCTCCAGACTATTCTATTGGAGACCTTGTTTGGCTCTTTACCAAACACCTTTCCCTTCCCTATCCTGCATGTAAACTTACACAGAAGTATATTGGCCCTTACTGTGTTTCTGCAGTACTCCCCAATGCCATCACCCTTGCTCTCCCTTCCTTCATATCTATTCATCTGACAGTCAACATTTCCCACGTAAAACCCCACAAAGCCCCACTGGACAGACAATCCATATTTAAACCGGATCCTATTACCATGACTGAGAATCATCACGAGAAATATGAAGTTGATCACATCATTCAGTCGAGACTTCACCATGGAAAACTACAATACCTCATCTACTGGAAGGGATGGGACGAGGTGGATTGAACCTGGGAACCCACCATAAATTTAAAACATGCACAAGACACAATTAATGAGTGTCATGCCACTCACCTGAATGCCCCACGACCCATTCGGGGGATCTCCGAACCCAAGTTCATGTCTCTCTTCCATCTTTTCAGTCCCTCCTATACCAAATTCACTGACTCTTGATTGGATCTCGAATCTGGTAAATGGGGGGCAGTGTTATAGTTCAGGACCTATACGCTACGTTTTCAACTTTTCTTTATTCATTGAACTTAACATTTCTCTTCCACTTTCGAAGCCACATGACCAAGTGCACATGACCGTGAGACCCATCATGAGACCTGAGGCCTAGCCCATGATTTCATCATGACCTCATGCCTCATGTTGTTCATTACCATCCCCTTTCCCATGAGGACACTTCTTTCTTCCCACACGGACTTCTTGCTGTCCTCATGGTTACCTGGTGTTTTCCTCATGTTCCCTTTCTCACACTGGCCCTTAACCATTTAGGACTCAGATGACCTACCCTAAATCCTCCTTACTTACATATATAAACCCCTCTTCTTCGTCGTCTACTCCTCAGTCCTATTCACTTGATTACTCTCCTATCTTAGAGGCCTGGTCAATTGTTTACCACTCTTCTCTACTCTCAAATCCTAATCTGCCATTGCCGTCTTTGTGCCTGTTACCACACACTTGTCATCATTAAACATTTTATGCTTTACCTAGGAACTGTCAACTTCTTAGTCGTCGATTATCATGTACTTGTCCATGTCTGGTTGGACACTCGACACTGTACCGTCCACACTGTTGCAGAAGTTGCCCAATGCCTAGATTAGGTGTTGTCCAACTTTAGTTGTTCTTAGTTCCACTCCATTTCAATATCTAAAATGTATCCAGGTATGGGTTGCTTGGACATAATTCCTGACAATATCTCTGGTGATCTCAGGACTGTGCTTACTTGCTATGCCACCCTCCACCATGAAAAAAAGACTGACATATATCTCACAACTGATATCTGCATTGCAATCAAACAGGAGCACAAGTGTGTATACTATCTGGAAGTCGCACAGGAGAATAATTGGCCTGCAACTGCAATTGATTTCATGGAGATTCCAACTCAGATCTTGGCAATGCATGACGAACTCAAGAAAATCATGTTCATTCACAAAGCAAGAGAAGATCTTTTTCTATGGAACTACTTTGAGGCCAACCTTGAGTCAGATGGGTTGTCTATTAATGGGTTTTCTCGACTACAAGCATCTCAGATCTCTATAACATCAGAGGTTTGGAGGAATGCGCAGGCAGGATAATAAGGCCAAACATCAAGTACAATGTGTTTACTAACATCACTTTAACATCACTTCACAGCTATGGTTCAAAAGGAACCACCATCGTCATGTATACCCTTCTACAGCTTTTTCCACCTGGCTCCACTGTGACAGACACATTCAAACCTCTACCCTTGTTACATTATTTTTCTCATTTTCTAGTGCCCCACATCATCTCCTGATTCATCAGTGAGGATTGCAAAAAAGCTTCGGAGATAAGTGCATACAATATCATGACTATGAGTAATGATGCTGGTGAATCTATCAATCTGGAGTGTGATGATGACAACAAACTCGACAACATCAACGGCAGGACAACTGTTGCATTGAAGCAGGTAGCCATCAATGATCAACAAGTGGAGACAGCTACAAAAGCACTCATTTCATTGCAGAAGTACAAACCCCATGGCCAAAAAGTGGTGAACGATGGATGTTTTATGTAGTCTGGATGATGTAACTGAGTTGCTACCAGGTACAGTGGCCACGCCCAAGGCCATGACTTATTGTTCATCCACCCCAATCAAGAGCTGATGGTCCTTTATATTCAAAGGGAACTAAATCCAACCTCGGGGAGGTGAGAGTCTTTGGTTAATCTACCTACTAGTCATTAAACCTGGGTAGATCACTACAGGTCCGAGTAGCATCAAGCCTGTGACATCCGAGTCTATACCCAAGGCACTGACATGATCATGACGGTCAACTCAATCAAACACTTGTGCCAAATAGATGGTCTTCTTCACATTTTTGACTCAAAATGTTATGCTTTCATCATTTTGCTCAGAATCATGAGGAATGCTTGTGCTTAGTTATTACCTTGCTGAGCTGTGTAGATGTATGCAATAGATTGTGTTCGAGATCAGTATACCTATAGGCAGTTAAGTAACAATAATATCAAGCATTAAAAACACTAGTTTTCATGCGCCGTATATGATGGATATCATCAGACAAAACATTAGTAGCTAACATCCTGGTCATTATTTTTTAGTAAACCACATGTCTGTTCTAATGTCACAATCAACATTTTATTTTAATGACAGACAATAATTTCTATCTGTACAGACGATAATTGGGAATGGATAGGACATTTATGCATAGTGTTCTCACTGTTCACAGTGATGTTGAACAAATTGCTGAGCTGGAAGGGCACTTCAGTGCCAACACTTCAGATAAGAACAACAGAGCATGAATGGGATATGTAATTGATGATCCTACAAGACGAGAGCAGTCACCTTATATATGTACAGGGAGCTTATCACGTGAAGTCATGTCTGGCATGCAGGCAGGTTGGTATATATGTTGGAATGCCAGGTATCCAAGCCGGTGTGTCTTACACTCTCCTCCCCTATGTTCCCTGGCAGTTCTGCTCCCACCTATCAAGTGCTTCGTAGTCGTCCAACATGCTGCATGGTAACCATTCATTGTTCTCAGCCCTATATCTGACCCATCAAACAAGGTACTGTTGGCCTCAGCCAATCCATCATTTGTCAATAATACAATCAATGAAGTTTTTTTCAGCACCATTTTCGGTAATAACTGGTCCTGGGCGGGGGTGTTCACAAGCAGGGAAGAGATGTGGGTTATTGGGCACAAATGTACACAGCTGGCTGACATGGAATGTAGGGAAGATATTGGGCAAATTGGGGAGGTTGAGGATATAGGTGGAGTGTTGGGGGTTGGCAGCAATCATGGTGTATGGTCCATTGAAGTGAGGCATAAACTTTGCCACACAGTTGTCATGTTTTTGCATGTAATCATGATGCTGGTTCTTTGTCGCAAGCATAACACAATCGCCAATCTGGAAAGAAGGAGGTTGTGAGCAATGTAGATTTGTAGCAGAAGCTTGGGATATCTTAGCGGCAAGCAAGTTGTCTTGTGCATCCTATACCATTTAATGCAGAGTGGGTGGAGTCAAGGGGGGTAAGACATGGGGTGATCGCCCGAGGTGTAGTTCAAAGAGTGAGAAACCAGTGGAGCTGTTGACAGCCTGCATTATGTTGAAACAAACCTTAGGTAGGGCAGAGGCCCATCCCTTTTGGTTATGATCAACATGGTTACAGAGCACCTGGATGATGGTCTTGTTAGTGCATTTGCTGATGCCATCCATTTGTGGATGATATGCTAAAGACATTTTGAGTTTGATGCCAGTAAGTTTATGAAGCACACACCAGAATTTGGAGATGAAGAGTTTGTTGTGGTTGAAGATGATTTTGAGAGGCAGTCCATTTTCACAGTACCAGTGGTCAAAGAAGAGAGCGGCCAGCTCCTTGGCCAAAATGGTGTCTTTACACGCAAGATGCAGAGGTCAGCATGTAACCAATCAGTGAAGGTGATGATCATATTGTGCCCATTGTTGGGGGGCAGGGGGCCAATGAAATCCATGGCAATGGAATTGCCACGCTGATCTGGTACTGGCAGAGGATGTAGTGGTCCAGCTGGAGCTGTGGTGGGGGATTTGTTGCGCATGCAGGTTTGGCAAGCTGGGATATATGATTGGAGGAGATCACGGCACATGTTTGGCTAATAGTATCCCTTATGGAGTAGTGCATAAGTCTTTTCACCTGCAAAGTGGCTGAGGAGGTCATGGGCAATATGGAAAATCTTTTCACACAGTTCATTGATGTGGGGAATGACCAGATGATCAGAGAGGTAGAGCAAACCATCACGTTCAACCAGATTTGGGAATGATCTTAGCAATTTGAAGAGATGCCAGCAGTAGGCATCCTGTTCATACCCTTTCAGGATATCGAGGACAAGGGAACAGTCCAGGCCAACATGCAAGGTGGACATGGTTGAGGTATTACTGTCGTTAGAGGTGGACAATATTGCCAGTGGAGTAGTGATGTTGACCACAGTGATTGCAAGTGGCTCATCGAGTTCATCAATGGGTCCATCTGAGGGGAGGTTTGTGTGACTGAGGGCATCCACCACCACATTCTGATCCTCCCGGAGGTAGTGGATTGTAAGGTCAAATTGCAACATGTATTCCTGCCAATGGGCTTGGCAGTGGAATAAGTTACATTGTGATGCAAAGTTTTCGAGGGTCTGGTGGTCAGTGTAGACATTCATGGGGGTGGTGAGCAACTTGATATGCCATTTCTTAAGTGCTTTGATGATGGCAAGGAGCTCTTTCTCATGCACAGGATAGTTGAGCTCAGCACCATGCAGTTGGTAGGATTTGAAGGTAACAGGCCATGTAGTCTCCCAAGTTTGACCCCATAAGAGAACTGCACTAGTGTAGAAGTCTGAAGCATCACAGGTAAGAAAGATTTTGTTGTTACCTAGATTATTGTGGTTGATAGTGGTAAGACAATGAGGGCTGATCACAAGATCCTTGAGAGCTTAGAACACCTGGCTATGGTCAGTCATCCAGAGAGGGAAGTGGTTCTCAGCCTCTTTGGTCATGAGAGGTATCAGGATGTGCGTGTGTTCTGCAATTTGGGGAATGTGATCAGCAAGGAAGTGGATGAGACCAAGGAAAGAACAAGTCTCATTTGCAGAGCGGGGGGTAGGCCATTGCACAAATTTTTCAATCTTTTTTGGGTCTGGCTCAACACTGTGGACAGAGATCCAACATCCCAAGAAGTTTACTTCGAGTAGGAAAAGACAAGTCTTTTTTGGAGAGTAAAACAGTGTTGCTGCATGAAGTGTGTCAAAAACCTTGCAGGCATTGCATGTATGTTCTTTGAGGGTTTGGGACCAGATGATGATGTCATCAAGATAGATATGGCAGCAGATGCCGATTAGGTGGTGAAGGGCAGACATCATGTGGCATTGGTGGAAGGCAGGCACATTCCAGACACCCATTGGCATGACTATCCATTTGTACAGGCCAAAAGGTGTATGGTTAGTGATGAGGTGAATGTCATCTGGATGGACATGAGTCTGGAAGAATGAATTAGTCATGTCAATTTTACTGAAGAATTTACCTTTGGTGCAGTCATGTAGAATTTCATCAATCTGTGGTAGTGGGTGGTTGTCCAGAACAGTATTTGCATTAAGTTGCCAGTAGTTATTGACCCAGTGGGGAAGGCCAGTAGGATCAGCTTTCAGGATAATGAATGCAGGCAAGGCATGTGCACTTGAGGAGGGACATAGACAACCTGCTGCAATGTGTTGGTCTAGGAGGATGTTTCAGGTGGCACAGTATTTTTGTGGACAATCGTAAGATCTGGAACAGATTGTTTTATCAGCATCTTTAAGCTTAATGTGGAAGAGCACATCATCAGGTAGGGTCTCCATATGCAGTATATCAGCAGGAAAATGATCAATGTATTCTGCTTTCATGGCAGTATCGCATTTTTGGAGGTCTTCAATAGTAGCAAGGGCAGCAATGCATTGTGATATTGCAGCGACCACATCAATGTCTTTGACTGGTTCACATTTGCCATCCACAATGGTTTTGAGCTTGAGCAGGATGTATTTGAGCTCATTGACAACCATTTGTTGGTATCTGTGTACCTTGTTGGCCAGATGCCAGTGGTCAGTGTCCTGTGGTGGTTGTGGAATGGAGGCAGTGGGGTGCAAGAGGTCATAATCATCATGTTTGGTGATACAGGTACAGAGTTCATGGTCTATGACAATGCAATTATGTGAGAGAAAAGGCGTACCAAGAAGAAGCAGTATGCACAAATTTGGTGCCAAAAGAGCGCATACAGACTTGGAGCAGAAGCACTCATCTAATGATGTGCAAGATAACAGGACATAATGTTTCAAGAGAAAAGGTGCTTTGTCCTCCCCTGATATTGCCATAGAAACAGGCATTGGCTGATGCAATGTGCAAATGCAAAGATCAAGTCACAATGCAAGTTGTTGGTCAATCAGAACTAATGGCAAGCCATGGTCAATAAGTGTATTAACATGGATAGGGGAGGAGGCAGCAGGGCTGGACAAAAGACAAGACCAATGTAAATGAGGAATAGATAAGAGGGCGACACACTCTGTCTCAGAATCAGAACCCTCACTGAGGACAGCAAACAGCATAACAACTCCAATAGCTGTGGTATCCTGAATGACTGCAAGAGGCATAGTGTGTGTAATAGTAGCAGTTGGTGCAGCTGTTTTGTGGCATTGTTTGTTTACATCGTTACTGGTGAGCGTTTTGTATGAGGTGGCATCAGGAAAACCATTGGGGCATGCATTCAATCAATGACCAGCAAAGAATTTTTGGCATTTCAAGCAGCTGTCATTATCCATCAGCAAACGTCGTTCCTCAGGTGTGAGGGCAGCCAAGTAGACAAAGGTGCCCGGGGCATGAGGTGCAATGGGGGCACGTGTTGTGGCAGTAGTTGGTAAGGAAGCTATTTGATGCTGTGAGCAGGCATCACAGAGCATCACCTCCAGGAACTGGTGATTCTGATGGGTCTCATCCTCTCTTTCTTCATCAAGGAGAGTTACTGCCTCAATCCATGTGTGTAGTTTGCCCTCAGCTGGCAGCTGGGCAAGGTGGCATTTTCTGCTGTATTAAAATTTTGCATTTCCACAGACCAATCACAAAAGGATCACATTAGTTGAGCAGAACTAAGCATTTTGTGACATAACTTTGTATCGCAATCAGATGGCAGCCATTTTTTGCAAACTTCTATCATAAAGTCATTGAAGGGGAGGGCGTTTAAATGGTTGGCATCTTGGTCATACCAGTCTTGGATATGAGGATCTTGCAGGTTCCAGGTGACGTGACTAACTTGGCTGTCAGCAACTATGGTTTTGACCTTGAAATATTGATGACATCCAGTTTCCCATTTTCATAATTCTTCAGGTGAGGAATCCCCAGCAATGAGCAGAGGTGGTTTATTTCCTGCACTTTGTTTAAACAACACTTTTCCCATCATGTTCTTTGGTGGTCAATGGGGACAGTCAGAGGCAGAAAAGGAGGAATTGGAGGGATTCAAGGAGGGGCAACGTAGTGGCACCACAATAAGAGGTGCCCAAGCGTGGACATAGGCATGAGTGTGGGCATGGCAGTTTGACAGGTGTCAGGATGTGATAAGTGGAATCAGAATATGAAATTGGAATATGGGATGGGATCAGGATACAGTCAGGATAGAGAGCCAGATTGATAATGGTAATGCAGTGCAGATGACAGTGATGAAGAGCAGCAATTTATGTATACTCAAAAAAAAGTGGAAGGGCACTTCAGTGCCAACACTTTAGATGAGAACAATAGAGCATGAATGGGGTATGTAATTGATGATCCTACAAGATGAGAGCAGTCACCTTATATATGTACAGGGAGCTTATCATGTGAAGTTATGTCTGGCATGCAGGCAGGTTGGTATATATGTTGGAATGCCAGGTATCCAAGCCGGTGTGTCTTACACTAGCCCATTAATTGTTACAGAGAAGCAAGAGAAAAGAAAGTAGTAAGGATGATTGTCATAGAGTTGCAACATGTTTCATGTTTACCACTAGATTTCACATTGTGAGTGATGCAGCCTAGTGAAGGTTTGTGAGGACAAAAACCTCCGAGTCATTGGGTAATTATATGTCAGAATCAAAGGCAAAAAAGACCTTGCCAGAGCGGTGATGAGTGACAAATATCAACCTTTAGCCTGAGGCTACTGGAGCTTGTACTTTACTGGAACAGTGGCATACTAGTAGTACAGTATCTGTCAGCTATCCAAAAGTCAGATGTACATTATATCACCAGCCTGAGGCTTAGGAGGAACACTCACCACACTTGTCCACCATTCTGTACAGTCTTTCCAGGGCAACTCAGTGTTAGCAGACAGGTAGGAGTAAGAGGAGGATATCCTTAGTCAGAATGTGCTAGTCCACTATTTGTTGCAGAGACACTAGTAATGAAGAGAAGGCCACATCAAGGGATGTCATATTGAGACCCAAGATAGTGGGTATGTAATAGTAATTATCTTGAGGCTTTGCTTATCCAGTTTGTGTAAAAGTTTGGTTCAGCCTATAGACAAAAGTTTTTCTGAACACTACCATCTACACACCCAAGTCAGGCTAACATTTTGTGAATGTTGAAGTAAGTGGATATCAGGCTGACATTGATGGAGGGTGCGAGTGATGTTTTCTGACCCATATCTGTCAAGGGAATCACTAGATGTACACATGGTATCCAGGCCTAAATGTACATTGTTGTAAACATAGTATATTTCATAATTGTTCACTGTAGTGTCAGCTGGCTATCAGGAGTGAAATAACTGAGTTGCCTTGCAACCACTATACTGGCTATCTGGTAGACCTACATTCAGTGGACATCCAGCCCTGCTGTATGTGAAACAACATAAGTGATAGAGATCCAACCCTGCAATAAACTAGACAAGTGTAACTACATAGTATTATATTTGACAAATGCTTATGGGACATAGATTAGAATCAATCAGATACAGTTCAAGGTTCATTCAGTTATATGAGTAAGGGTGTTCATGCTACCATTGTGCCATTACTTAAGCACAGTATGTTTATGTGAGTGATATATGATAGGTTGAAGGCAAACAAAACTGTTGATCAAGCACCACACAGTAGCTCTCAACATTACTTATTACTTACTAGTTGTAGTATAGTTTACCTTATAAGAAAATGGTCACATGCACCATGTAGTATATAAGTTGGAACTTCAAATAGCATCTTGTGTTCTTACCACAACCATTGCTTTAAGCAAACCTCTCAAACCTGTTATAGTTCAGGACCTATATGCTACATTTTCTCTTTTTACTTTGTTTTCACACTTAACATATTCTTTTCACTTTTTACTTTGTTTTGACATGTAACATTTTCTTTTCACTTTTTACTATGTTTTCACACTTAACATTTTCCTTTCACTTTCGAAGTCACATGACTAATGCATGTGACCATAAGACCCCTCACATAACCTGAGGCCTAGCCCATGATGTCATCATGACATCATATCTCATGTCTTTCATCTCTGTCTCTTTCTTCACACAAGTACACTTCTCCCTTCCCATACAGACTTCTCACCACACTCGTGTTAACCTTTCTGCTTTCTCATGTTTCCTTATCTTTACTGGCCCTAAACTATTTAGGACTCAGACAACATACCCTAAACCCATCGCTAGTCACTATATAAACCCATCTCCTCTCATCATCTACTTTCCTTTAGTTCTATTTACTTGTATCCCTCTCCACCTTAGCAGCCAGATATTCTTCGAGTACTACTCTTATTTCTCAATCCAATCCTCACTCTGCTCTTGCCAGCTTTGTGCACATCATTGCACGCTTATCATTGTTAAAAGTTTTATGTTATACCTCAGTACAGTAAACTTCCTCATCGCAGAATATCATGTTCTTGTCCACATTTGGTTGGACATGCATACTCAATCCATTCACACTGTTGCTGAAGTTGCCCAATGCCTAGATTAGGTGTCATGCTCTTGTTTTAGATTTCATCCAGTTTCAAAACCCTGGTGAGTGTCAGGTAATCCTTTGCCTTACAAATTCTCCTGATACCATCTTCCAGCAAGACAATGATTCAAAACATATCTGCAAAAAGG
>JBBPLC010000201.1:0-29557 GCA_038089535.1 Hemileccinum rubropunctum | reverse complement strand
ATTTTTCACTTTTATTTTATTTTTGCACTTAAACATTTCTTTTCACTTTCGAAGTCATGTGATTAGCACATGTGACTGTGAGACCTCTCACATGACCTGAAGCCTAGACCATGATATCATAGTGTTTTGAGGTGCTCATGGCCCCCATGAACACCTGGGTGACAAGGTTAATTATATGTGCCATACAACTAAAATAAGTTGGATCAGTTGATACTGACAATGGTGATATTGAGATTAGGATAGCTTACTATAATTGATGTTTTTGAGCATTAAACTTCTATTCTATTTCAGCAGAAATGAGCTGCCTGAATTTATTCATCATAGTCTTGTTGTTGCTCATGTTGTCACAGGTTATATAGCCCATCTAGTAAAATACATTAGTATAGTATGAATGAATACTAATCCCTTACCTTGTGTGATACACCAGCACACTTAGCTACCTTGTAGAGAGCTTGTCCAAGGTGAACTCCATCATGAGCATGGTTGACCTGAACAAAGCCCAGAAGTCCTGTTTGAAGGATCTATTTGCATGGTGAGCATTCTTCAATCCATGATGTGAAATGGAGTGAATGACGAAACAAACAAACAAACAAAGGAGGACAATACCTAATCTAGGTGTTGTGCAACCTCAGCAACAGTATGGACAGTACAGTTGCGGGTGTCTAGCCAAACGTGGACTAGGATGTGGTAATCAGCAACTAGAAATTTGACTGTGCCCAGATAGAGCATAAAATGTTTTATGATGATGAGCGTGCATTAATGAGCATAAAGCTGGCAAATGCAGAGTTTAGATTTGAAAAGGATATGAAGAATGGTAGACAAGAAAACTGGCTCCTAAGGTAGGAGAGGATTCAAGTGAATAGGACTAAGGAAAAGTAGACAACAGAGAGAAGCAGGTTTATATATTGAATAGCGACAGGTTTAGGGTAGGTCATCTGAGTCCTAAATAGTTTAGGGCCGGTGTAAGAAAGGGAACATGAGGTAAACACAAGGAAAACATGAGGACAGCAAGATGGCTGTGTGGAAAGAAAGAAGCATCCTCATGGAAAGGAGACAGAGATGAAAAATATGAGGCATGATGTCATGATGACATCATGGGCTAGGCCTCAGGTCACGTGAGGGGTTTCATGGTCATGTGCACTAGTCATGTGACTTTGAAAAGGAAATGAAAGTGTTAAGTATGATAAATGAAGAAAGAATGAAAATGAAACATATAGGTTCTGAACTATAACATGATGCAGTAACTGTGAAGTAAGTGTCAACATTCAATGCTTACCAAGTATTATATGTCAGGTTAATGCATCCTTGAATGGCTTCACTCTATTGCATAGTGTATTATCAGTAAAACTCTGTAATGTCATTTATAGCACTCACTGAAAATGTTTGACAAAGCTTTTTCATGTTCTCCTGGAAATAGCTAATGATAGCATGATGATTTATCTTGCGACTTGGTATGTTGATTCTATTTGTGCTGGCATGGGTGGTAAGCTGCAGTACTCTCTGGAATGATGGATGCTCCATAGCAGAGAGGGGCTAGTACATACAATCAGTATGATCATATATTGAAGTCATAATACTCACCTGATCAGTGTCAATAATCCAGTCAATCAGAGCATCCTGAAAGGCCAGATCCAAGTATCAGATATCAGATGACCTACTCTTTGACAACCAGATGTGTATCAAGCATCACTTGCCTGCTAATGTTATAGTTCAGGACCTATACATTATGTTTTCCACTGTTTCTCTACTTTCACACTTATGCTTCCTTTTCACTTCCGAAGTCACGTGACTGTGAGACCCCTCACATGACCTGAGGTCTAGCCCCTGATATCATTGTGACATCATGCCTCATGTCTTTCATCTCCATCTTTTCATTCACACGAGTACACTTCTTCATTCCCACACGGACTTCTTTCTTGCGATACTTGTGTTCACCTTGCTTTCTTCTCATGCTTCTTATCTTTACCAGCCCTAAACTATTTAGGACTCAGATGACCTACCCTAAACCCATCGCTAGTCACTATTTAAACTTGTCTCCTCTTGTCATCTACTTTCCCTTAGTCCTATTCATTTGTATTCTCCTCTATCTTAGGGGCCAGATACTTCCCAAATTACTCTGCAATTGCCGGCTTCATGCCCATTACCACACACTTGTCATCGAAACATGTTTTATGCTCTACCTAGGAACAGTCAACTTCCTAGTTGCCGATTTACATGTCCTCGTTCACATTTGGCTGGATACTCACAGCTATACTGTTTACACCATCTCAGAAGTTGCACTACACCTAGATTAGGTGTAGTTCTCTTTGTTTAAGTGTCCATCTGGTTTCACCTGAATAGGACTGCCACAAGGCCAAACAACATTCTTCCCCCTTGCTTCCATCTTATGCGATCCTGCACCAATGCCAACCATCTCCACCACCAGCAACAAGTTAATGCCTTCAACTTTTATATAGCAACCCATATCATCCGCCCTTCACCCAAGCCTATTCCTGCACTAGAACACACCCACCTCTTCACATCTAATTTTACTCACTACATAGACGAGCTCCCGGCAGGAGACAACAACAAGATCAACCCCAATGATGCCTCTCCTCCACCTGAGATTGCTCTCATTCACACACCTTCTCTCACACCTTTGCTCACCTGCACCCTTTCCTCTTCCCCACCTCCTGTTTATGTATGCAGGCAGCACAAGAAATACACTCAGAATCCTCGCAACATATGAGTAAGTAACACTCGATATGCTCACCTTTTCTGTCTCTGGCCCAAGAATGTTCTTCACTGACCCTCCAAGTTCCTCTAAGCAATGTCTGGAGCAATGAAAGGAGTGTCCCTACCACCCGCTGACCCCAATGTCACATGGACGGAAATTCGCAACACAATGGCAGCCATGGCTGCGATGCTTCAAAACTTGCTGCTTGCCCAGCAGCAACTCGCCCAACAGCTTGCAGACACCACTGCCACCACTTGTTATAGTTCAGGGCCTATATGCTATGTTTTTCATTCTTTCTTTACTTTCGAACTTAACGCTTTCCTTTCATTTTCGAAGTCACGTGACCGTGAGAATCCTCACATGACCTAAGGTCTAGCCCATGATGTCATCATGACATCATACCTCATGTCCTTCATTTCCGTTCCTTTTCCCATGAGGACACTTCTTTCTTCCCACATGGACTTCTCACCGTCCTCATGGTTTCCTCACCTTTTTCTCATGTTCTCCATTCCCACACCGGCCCTCAATTGATTAGGACTCAGACGACCAACCCTAAATTTCCCATACTTACATATATAAACCCTTCCCCTTCGTCGTCTACTCCTCAGTCCTATTCACTTGAATACTCTCCTACCTAGGGGCCTGTTCATTTGTCTACCACTCTATTTCACTATCAATCTTATCTCTGCCTTTGCCGTCTTCGTGCTCATTACCACACGCTCTTCGTTTGTGCCCAGTACATGATTTACTTGGGCACCGTCAATTTCCTTGTACTCGAATATCACATTCTCGTCCACATCTGGTTAGACATTCGTACTTGCACCATCCATACCGTCGCAGAAGTCGCCCGACGCCTAGATTAGGTGTCATCCATCTTTAGTGGTTTTCATCATTCACCCGTTTCACCACTCCTGCTCACCACTCATCGCTTCCAACCCGTTTAATTGCCGATCCCAATACATGGGATGGTAACCACTCAACCTTTTGCCCCTGGTAGGTGAAAACCACAATGTGGGTCCAATGCCAATGTGGCTTGGACAAAAGACAACAAACCACCACTGTTCTTCTCTGAAAAGCTGAACCCTTCTCTCACATTACACTGGAGAAGTACCAGAAGAAAAACTCTGCCCTTGTGTGGCTATCATGGGAAGAGTTGAAAAAAGAGGTAGAGGACCACTTCAGGATCAGTGTCCTGAAAGAAGAGAGCTATATTAGGTTAACCAACCTCTGGCAAGGGTCACTGCTGGTGGAAGTATTCACACAGCAGTTCAAACTGTTATGACAAGATGCTGACCTCTCCATCCACGACAATGAGAGCACCTGGACTACAATATTTACTTTCAGTTATCAATCCACACCCCTGCTCTTGCCGACTCCCTCACCAAGTGGCAAGAAGTGGCTATCGAGATGGGGAAAATGTTTGAAAAATGCAACTGGAAAGGAGTAAACAGTTGCAGAAGGTATATGAGCCTCAATTTACTGAAGTCGGTACTTAGCCAGGCTAGGGCACACCCATGGACACTTGCACCATCCAACCTCAGCAGGAAACTCACACCTGTTACAATTGTAGTAAGCTGGGCCACCTCTCCTATGCTTGCAAGGAACTGCACAAGCTGAGAGGTTGCCCAATTTTCAACCTGATAACTGGCCGAACCTGCTATGCCCTGCCCCATCCAGCCCCTCCACAAGATTCCCCTCACTCCTGTTATAGTTCAGGACCTATACACTATGTTCTTCACTTTTATTCATTTTCACACTGTTATAGTTCAGGACCTATACGCTACGTTTTTCGTTCTTTCTTTACTTTTGAACTTAACGCTTTCCTTTCACTTTTGAAGTCACGTGACTAGTACACGTGACCGTGAGAGTCCTCACATGACCTGGGGTCTAGCCTATGATGTCACCATGACATCATGCCTCATGTCTTTCATTTCTGTGACTTTTCCCATGAGGATACTTCCTTCTTCCTACATGGACTTCCCGCCGTCCTCATGGTTTCCTCATCTTTTCCTCATGTTCTCTATTCCCACACCGGCCCTCAATCAATTAGGACTCAGATGACCTACCCTAAACCCCCATACTTATATATATAAACCCTCTCCCTTCGTCATCTCCTCCTCAGTCCTATTCACTTGAATACTCTCCTACTTAGGGGCCTGTTCACTTGTTTACCACTCTTCTGTTACTTCTCAATTTACTCTGCATTTGCTGGCTTTGTGCACGTCATCGCACACTCCTCATCGTTCACGTTTTATGCTATACCTCAGAACTGTCAACTTCCTCATCGCTGATTATCACGTTCTGGTCCACATCTGGTTGGACACCCGAAACTGCACCGTACACACTGTTGCCGAAGTCACCCAACGCCTAGATTAGGAGTTGGTCTCTCTTAGTTGTATCTGTCGTTCAACCCTGTTTTACTTGAATAGGACTGCTGCAAGGCCGAACCTGTTTATTCCCCCTCGCCTACATTGTTTTATGCGTTCTCGAGCACGCGCTGATCATCTTCACCTCCAACAACAACAAGCTGCCCTTAACCTCTACGCCACCACCCGCATTATTCATCTTTTGCCTGCTCCTGAACCCCTCTGCTTCGCACCCTTCTTGGGACTTCCAGCCATCACCAACATGGTTGACCCAAACGACCATCCAATTGAACAACCCTGTGAATACTTCCTGGCTCCCATCCCTTCTCGAGAACCAACTCCCGCACCCCGTTCCCGTTCCCGTTCCCCTTCCTTCTCTTCCCGCGCCGTCTCTCCCGTTCCCCCACTTCCAGCTCTACCCCACGCACGTTGTCAGCACAAACACCATTGCCTCAAACTAAAGAACGTTTGACCCGAAACCAGTTGTTTCCCTGCCCTCTTCCGCCTCCGCCCCCGAGCAGTTCTTTGCCGTCCCTCCAAATTCCTCTAAGTCATGTCCGAGCAAGCCGCAGCCCTGCCCGTCGACCTCAACGTTACATGGGCCGACATTCGTAATACCATGGCCAACATGGCCGCTCTACTTCAAGCGTCGTTGCTGTTGCAACAGCAGATGACACAACAACTCGCCGAAGCCATGACAACATATCCCTCGTCGCTCCCTGCAAAACTCATCGCCGATCCCGGCACATGGGACGGCAACCAAGTAACGTTTTGCCCCTGGTGGGTAAAGATCGCTACTTGGGTCCAATGTCAGGGTGGTCTAGACGATCGTCAAGCAACCACTGCCGTTCTTCTCCAAATGGTAGGCAAGGCCGAGTTGTTTTCAAGGATCACCCTTGAAAAATATCAAAAGAAGAACTCTGTCCTTGAATGGCCAACATGGGAAGAGTTGAAGAAAGAGGTTGAGGACCATTTCAGGATTGATGTCCTGAAAGAGGAATTGTATATCCAGCTCACTAATCTTCAGCAGGGCTCAATGCCAATTGAAGTATTCACTCAACAATTCGAGCTGTTACGACAGGATGCAGACCTGTCACGACATGACAACAACGTCTTGCATTTGTATAAAGAACACATTGACTATAACATCTATTTCCAGTTGTCAACAAGGAGTCCTGCCCTCGCCGACACGCTTGCCGCCTGGCAGGAGAAGGCGATCAAGATGGGCAAGATGTTCGAAAAGATGCGGCTAGAACACAGTAAACAGCCGCAGCAATGACAATTCAAACCCTGCTTCACCGAAGTGGGTACACAACCGGGCCAAGGTGCCCCGATGGACACACACGCGGTCCAACCCAACCAGCAGGAGTCAAGAACCTGCTACAATTGTAATAAGGTTGGGCGCAGCCAACCAATCTTCGACCCGGTCACTGGCCGCACATGCTACGCCCCACCTCGCCCCGCCCCTCTCCATGAAATACCCCTTGCTCCCACCACCACCATCGCCACCATCCCTGAAACAGCACAAGGTTCTGGAAATCCCCCGTGGATGACCGAAGAGGCCCAGGCCTATTACCTGGATATGTTTGAGTCCCGGGCACGCCAACTCGCTGCAGAAGGACTCAAGGAAAAAGGCAAAGCCGAGTAAAGAGAGGTACCTACTTGGCCAAGGACCCTTCTTTTTTTTCTTTTTCTAATCGTTTTTCTGTACTTGGGGAGATGGACGGTTCGTTGGGTGATGTTGACTTACCAAACAATTTTGTTTATACTAGTTACAATACCAACTCTGAAGGAGCGTCTTTTTTGAGCAAAGCTCAGAGCACGGCACCAGAGGATAAATATAGTGTGCTTAATTCTCTGGTTACAAACAAAATTTCCTTTCTACCCGATTCTCCCATTAACCCTAACCTTACCCTCAGGAATACCTCTCCTGCTGGAGAATTCAACATTGACACTGATGTCTACTTTCAGAAAAATAACAAATGGCAAAAAACATCGGAAAAAGCACTTCTCAACTCAGGAGCAGTCCAGACATTTGTGGACAAAAAATGGGTAACGTCTCTTGACATCCCTACAAAGAAACTATCACTTCCTCGCTCAATCACTAACACTAATGGGACCTCTTCGTCCCACAGAACAATCACGGCCTATGTCTCCATTGTATTTTCTTACCAAGGTCACTCTGAAGGAGTAGACGCCTTGGTAACCAATTTAGGCACTCACCGTATTTATCTAGGCTATCACTGGTTCCAACGCCACAACCCACTCATCGACTGGGTCAATAAAGAAATTAAATTCTGCCGCTGCACCCGCAACTGTGTCATGATCAACACAGCAGGATTAATTAAAGAGGTCTGGAACCCAGCCATTCGATCAATTGAGGAAGGACTCGCCGAAAAGGTACCGAAACAGTACCACATTTCCTTGATGTTTTCAGCAAAGAAGAATCCAAACACATGCCTATACGCAAACCATGGGATCATGCCATCAATTTGAAACCCGACTTTGTACCAAGATCCCCACAAACGGCTCCCGTATTCTTTATTCCCAAGAAAACTGGTGAGAAGCGCCTCATCATGGACTATTGATATTTAAATGAAGGAACAGTAGAAAAACTCGTACCCCCTTCCCCTCATTTCCACACTCGTCGATCTACTCAAAGGCACAGACAAATTCACCTGCCTCGACCTATGGTGGGGGTATAACAACATTCGCATCAAAGAGAGTGACGAATGGAAAGCCACTTTCGTCACACCCCTGGGGGCATATGAACCTGTTGTGATGTATTTCGGGATGACTAACTCTCATCCCACTATTCAACAGATGATGAAAATATATTTAATGATATGTATGCCGCAGTCATCGTGTACCTCGATGATATGTGTATTTTCACCAAAAACAAAACCAACGAGGAACACTCTGAGGTCGTAAAGGAAGTTTTGTGCAGGTTACACGAAAACGACCTTTACGCAAAACCCAAAAAATGCGTATTTAACGCTGACAGAGTTGATTTTCTAGGCATGACAGTATCCGCCAACGGCGTCGGTATGCAAAACAACAAAGTTGATGCAATACTCAACTGGCCAGCTCCCACGAAGCTCAAAAAGCGTCAATCCTTCCTTGGATTATGTAACTATTATCATCGTTTTATTAATGGTTTCAGACAGATCGCTCGCCCCCTCAACGATCTGACAAAAAAGAACGTGCCATATACCTGGGGGGAGGCACAACAAAACGCATTTGATACACTCAAAAAACAATTTACAACTGCTCCTCTCCTCGCATTTCCAGATGCTTCAAAGGAAATGCGCGTCGAAACCAATGCCAGTGACATTGCCACAGGCACAGTATTATCAGTCCTAGGGGAGGATAACTCATGGCGCCCCTGCGCTTTTCTTTCCCACTCTTTTTCTGCGGCTGAACAAAACTACCCAGTCTATGACAAGGAGTTACTCGCTATTATCCGCGCCCTCGAAGAATGGTGCCACTATTTAATCAGGAAAACTAACTTCAAGATTTGGACAGATCACAAAAATCTCGAATACTGGAAAAAACCACAGACGCTCTCAGGCCGTCAGGCCTGCTGGCACGAGCTGCTGCAAGAATTCAACTACATGTTAATCCGATTCCCCCTTTCACATTTCCAAATTCGACCGTATTGTGCAACTAATTATTGAAAAAATAGAAAACCCAACACTAACAGAAGAAAAGACTCTCAACGAGTCACAACGAAACAACAAAGGTTTTAGCTCTATGGGAGTAAAAGCAATCTCTTCTACCTCTTTATTGCCAAACTTCGAAACTAAACTATCTTTTGAATCAGCTAAAATGGACGTTGACACTATCAACGAATATGAATACCATGCAAATGAAAAACTTTTCAGAAATTCGAATGGGATTATCTTCATCCCCCCTTCTCTTCGCACTCAGTTAATCTCACTATTCCACAATTCTCCTGTAGCAGGCCATCCCTGCTGCGACCATACCATCTCTTCTATTAAACATTTCTATTGGTGGCCAGGCACTACTAAAGACATTTCTTCTTACATTGAACACTGCTAGGTGTGCTCCCTCATGAAGGGTTTGTCAAAGCCACCGGCAGGAAAACTTATGCCATTACCTGTTCCTTCCCACCTCTGGGAAGATATCTCCTTTGATTTCATTACAGGACTACCCCTTTCTAATGGCTTTGATTCCATTGGGGTAGTTATCGACCGTTTTTCCAAAGAAATCGTCCTTTTTCCATGCCTTAAAACCACTGCTTCTTCAGACCTAGCCGCGTTATTTAGAGACCACGTATGGTGCCTTCATGGACTCCCTAACACTATTCTCTCGGACAGAGGACCACAGTTCGTCTTGGAGTTCACCAAGGAACTTTGCAAAGTACTTGGCATTCAGCAGAAACTCTCCACAGCATACCATCCCCAAACGGATGGTCAGACAGAACGGGTCAATGGAGAAGTCATCATGTATCTCCGAGCTTATGTCGCTAAAACGCAGGAGACGTGGATCTCGTGGCTAAAAATGGCACAGTTCGTGCACAACAATACCCTCACTATGGCCACAGGAACCACCCCCTTTTCCGTTATGCAAAACTATTCTCCACACATGGGAACAGAGCCCACACACTCCACTATGACTTCTGGGGGGTCATTCGGTAAAACTATTGGGCAAAACCATGAAGAAATCGCTTCTACATTACAGAAAACTTGTGATCGGATATTGCACACACAAACATCCAAGCGCTCTTCAGCTCCTGAGTATTCTATTGGAGATCTAGTCTGGCTCTCCAGCGAACATCTCTCCCTCCCTTATTTCACACAAAAATTAACACAAAAATTCATTGGCCCCTATTGTATAACCACCATACTCCCTAATGCCATCACTCTCTCTCTCCCTTCCTCCGTTTCCATTCATCCTACCGTCAATATTTCCTGTGTAACACCCTACAAAGCCCCACTGGACGGACAAAACATATTTAAACCAGATCCCATTACCGTGACCGAAAACCGTCATGAAGAATACGAAGTCAACTGTATCGTTCAGTCAAGGCTTCACCGTGGGAAGTTACAATACCTCATCCACTGGAAAGGATGGGACAAGGTGGATCGCACCTGGGAACCCACCGTTAATTTAAAACATGCACAAGATGCAATCACTGAGTTTCATGCCTCTTACCCAAACGCCCCACGACCCATTCAGGGCATCTCCGAGACAGAATTTGTTTCCCTCTTTCATCCATTCGGTCCCTCCTATATCGAATTCACCGATTCTCAACTAGATCTCGAATCTGGTGAATGGGAGGTAGTGTTATAGTTCAGGACCTATATGCTACGTTTTTCGTTCTTTCTTTACTTTCGAACTTAATGCTTTCCTTT
This sequence comes from Hemileccinum rubropunctum, assembly GCA_038089535.1. Classification (NCBI taxonomy): domain Eukaryota; kingdom Fungi; phylum Basidiomycota; class Agaricomycetes; order Boletales; family Boletaceae; genus Hemileccinum; species Hemileccinum rubropunctum. Next base: position 19,097 of record JBBPLC010000201.1, on the reverse strand, counting down.
CACTTTCGAAGTCACATGACTAGTACACATGACCGTGAGAGTCCTCACATGACCTGGGGTCTAGCCTATGATGTCACCATGACATCATGCCTCATGTCTTTCATTTCTGTGACTTTTCCCATGAGGATACTTCCTTCTTCCCACATGGACTTCCTGCTGTCCTCATGGTTTCCTCATCTTTTCCTCATGTTCTCTATTCCCACACCGGCCCTCAATCAATTAGGACTCAGACGACCTACCCTAAACCCCCATACTTACATATATACACCCTCTTCCTTCGTCGTCTCCTCCTCAGTCCTATTCACTTGAATACTCTCCTACTTAGGGGCCTGTTCACTTGTTTACCACTCTTCTGTTACTTCTCAATTTACTCTGCATTTGCCGGCTTTGTGCACGTCATCGCACACTCCTCGTCGTTTACATTTTATGCTATACCTCAGAACCATCAATTTCCTCGTCACTGATTATCACATTCTGGTCCATGTCTGGTTTGACACCCGAAACCGCACCATACACACTGTTGCCAAAGTCGCCCAACGCATAGATTAGGAGTTGGTCTCTCTTAGTTGTATCCATCATTCAACCCTGTTTTACACACTAAACACGTTTCTTTCATTTTTGAAGTCATGTGACCAGTGCACATGACCATGAGACCCCTCACATGACCCAAGGTCTAGCCCATGATGTCATTATGATTTCATGCTTCATGCCTTTCACCTCTGTCATTTCATTTCACATGAGTACACTTCTCTTCCCACATGGACTTCTTGCTGTACTCATGTTCACCTTGTGTTTTCCTCATGTTCCTTATCTATACCGGCCCTAAACTATTTAGGACTCAGATGACCTACCCTAAACCTGTCGCTATTCACTATATAAACCTGTTCCCCTCAGTCGTCTATTTTTCCCTAGCTCTATCCCTTTGTATTCTCCTCCACCTTAGGGATCAATATTTCTCGAGTACTACTCCTTTAATCCATTTCCTTCACTCTGCACCTTGCTGGCTTTGTGCATGTTATCACACGCTCATTGTCGTCCCCATTTATGATCTACCTGGGTACCATGAACTTCCTCATTGCCAAACTCCATGTTCTTGTCCATGTCTGGCTCAACATGCACACTTGCTCCATATACAAGGACGAGTTGTGTGGTTAATGACTAGAGACATTCACAGGGGCTTCCTGAGGTGGACGAAGGATAATTGACCAAGTGTTACCCTTGTCGATGGGACAACCACAAAGAAGAGTGGCAGGAACGAGTCACAATGAAGAGTGACTGGAGACGAAGTAGAAGGACAAGCGTCCACTCAAAAGTAGGATGGGTGACTTAGAGAAGCAATGGACGTGTGAAGGAAACAAAGATGCTATTCCAGGTAGGTCTAGCTTAGGGAATACAAGGTAGCAACGGCAGGGTTTATATACCTAAGGGAGACTGTGCATGGACCAAGCTGTGTAGCAGCAGAAGGCCAGAGGAAATCTGATAAGGTAGGTGGAGCAAGGAAGATAACAGGAGTTATCGGAATAAAGGAAGCATGGCTGTCCATTGGAACAAGCAGGAAGTGGGAGCAAAGAGATAAGAGTTCATAATCATGATGACCATTGTGAGAAGAGCGGAAGTAAGTGGTGGTCATCGTGTGAAAGGAAAGCATTAGCAAGAAGTGTAGGATGAATGCTAATGCGACAAGCAAAGAAAAAAGTGAATTGTAACAAATAGAACTAAGGAAAGAGTAGATGACAGAGGGGAGCAGGTTTATATAGTGAATGGCATTGGTTTTAGGGTAGGTCACCTGAGTCCTAAATAGTTAAGGGCCGGTGTGGGAAGGAGATCATGAGGTAAATGTCAGGTAACCATGAGGATGGCGAGAAGTCTGTGTGGGAAGAAAGAAGCATCCTCATAGAAAAGGAAACAGAGATGAAAGACATGAGGCGTGACATCATGATGACATCATGGGCTAGGCCTCAGGTCACATGAAATGTTTCACAGTCATGTGCACTGCTCATGTGACTTTGAAAATGAAAAGAAAACATTAAGTTGTGAAACAGAGAAAAGTTGAAAATGTAGCATATAGGTCCTGAACTATAACACTACCCCCCATTCACCAGATTCGAGATCTAGTCGAGAATTGGTGCATTCAGTATAGGAGGGACCAAAAGGATGAAAGAGAGATGTAAACTCGAGCTCGGAGATACCCTGAATTGGGTGTAAAGCATTTGGATAAGAGGAATGAAATTCAGCAATTGCATCTTGCACATATTTCAGATTCACGGCAGGTTCCCAGGTGTGATCCACCTCGTCCCATCCCTTCCAGTGGATGAGGTACTGTAATTTCCTGTGGTGAAGTCATGACTGGATGATGCGGTCGACTTCATATTCTTCGTGATGGTCTTCGGTCACGGTAATTGGGTCAGCTTTAAATATGTTTTGTCCATCCAGTGGGGCTTTGTATGGCATTACATGGGAAATGTTGATTGTGGGGTGAAAAGATATGGAAGAAGGGAGGGCGAGGGTGATGGCATTAGGGAGTATAGCAGTGATACGATAAGAGCCAATAAATTTTTGTGTTAATTTATGCACAGGGTAGGGGAGGGAAAGGTGTTCAGTGGAGAGCCAGACCAGGTCTCCAATAGAATAGTCTGGAGCTGAAGAGTGCTTGGATGTTTGTGTGTGTGACATCCGATCACATGTTTTTTGTAACGTGGAAGTGATCTCTTTGTGAGAGTGACCAATAGTTTTACCGAATGACCCCCCAGGAGTTGTAGTGGAGATTGTGGGCTCCGTTCCCATGCATGGGGAGTAGTTTTGTGTGACTGAGAAAGGTGTGGTTCCTGTGGCAGTGATGAGAGTGTTGTTGTGCACGAATTGCACCATTTTCAACCATGAGGCCCAAGTCTCCTGCTTTTTTGCAACATAAGCACGGAGATACATGATAACTTCTCAGTTGACCCTTTCCGTCTAACCATCCATTTGAGGATGGTATGCTATGGAGAGTTTTTGCTGAATGCCAAATACTTTGCAAAGTTCCTTGGTGAACTCCAAGACAAATTGTGGTCCCCTGTCCAAGAGAATAGTGTTAGGAAGTCTGTGGAGACACCATACATGGTCTCTAAATAAGGCTGCTAGGTCCGAAGAAGAAGTTGTTTTATGACAAGGAAAAAGAATGATTTCTTTGGAAAAACAGTCAATGACTACCCCTATAGAATTAAAACTGTTGGAAGGGGGTAGTCCTGTAACAAAATCAAATGAAATATCTTCCCATGGGTAGGAAGGGACAGGTAGGGGCATAAGTTTACCTGCTGGTGGCTTTGACGAACCCTTCATGAGAGAGCACACCTGACAGTGATCAATGTAAGAAGCAATGTCTTTGGCTGCACCAGGCCACCAATAGAAATGTTTGATAGAAGAAATGGTGTGGTCATGGTCTGGGTGACCAGTGACAGGAGAATCATGAAACAGCAAGATCAACTTGGTGCGAAGAGAAGGGGGCACGAAATTAATACCATTCGAATTTCTGAATAGTTTTTCGGATACATAGTATTCATATTCATGGATGGCATCAACATCTAATCTGGCAGATTCCAAAGATAATTTAGTTTTAAAGTTCGGGGAGAGTGAAATGAAAGAGATGGCCTTGACTCCTGTGGAGCCAAAATTTTTGTCATTTCATTGTGACTCGTCTAGAGTCTCTTTTTCTGTTAACATTGGGTTTTCTATTTTTTCGATAATTAGTTGTGCAATGCGGTCAAATTTAGAAATGTGAAAAGGGGAATCGGAGTGGTTGAACAGAATTACACCAATTTCTCCCCTATAATCAGCATCAATGACTCTGGCCATGACATCGATTTTATGTTTGAGGGTGAGGCCCGATCATGGTGCAATTCTGCTGTAGGTGCCGGAGGGGAGTTGGATCTTGACATGGGTGGGGATGAGAGCTTGGTCGTGGGCGGGGATGTCAAGATCAACAGACATGTACAGGTCAAAGCCTGCAGCATCAGGAGAGCCCTTCAAGGATAAGCAAGCATCCGTGGCTGTCAATTCGACTGGAATAGATAAGGAGGAGGAGCAGAGAACAGTGAAAGGGAAGACGGTGATGTTCTTGTTTAGTTTATCGACTGTGTCACCATGGTCAAGGCGATGTGAGAGAGTGTTGGCATGACTGTTCATGGTGCCAGGTTTATAAATAAGAGTGTAGTTGAATTTTTGTCATAGTTCGTGCCAGTGGGCTTGTCTGCCCAAGAGTGTTTGCGGTTTCTTCCAGTATTCGAGATTTTTATGGTCTGTCCAAATCTCAAAGTTAGCTTTACCAATTAAATAGTGGTGCCACTCCTCGAGGGCATGAATGATGGCGAGCAACTCCTTGTCATAGACTGGGTAGTTGCATTTGGCTGAAGAAAATGAATGTGAGAGGAAAGTGCAAGGGCGCCATGAGCCATCCTCCCCTAGGATGGATAATACCACATCCATAGCAATATCACTGGCATCAGTTTCCACACACATTTCCTTTGAAGCATCAGGAAAGGCAAGCAGGGGAGCAGTAGTGAATTTTTTTTTGAGCATATCAAATGTGTTTTGCTGTGCCTCCCCCCAAGTATATGGCACATTTTTCTTTGTTAGATCATTGAGGGGTCGAGTGATCTGTCCGAAACTGTTAATAAAATGACGATAATAATTTCAAAGGCCCAGGAAGGACTGAAGCTGTTTGAGCTTCATAGGTGCGGGCCAGTCGAGTATCACATCAACCTTGTTGTTTTGCATACTGACACCATTGGCTGATACCATCATACCTAAAAAGTCAACTTTTTCGGTGTTAAATATGCATTTTTCGGGTTTTGTGTAAAGGTTGTTTTGTGTTCCTCATCAAATTTGTTTTTGGTAAAGATACACATGTCATCGAGGTAGACAATTACTGTGGTGTACATGTCATTAACAATATCGTTCATCATTTGCTGAAAAGTAGGAGAAGAGTTAGTCATCCTGAAATACATTATGACTGGTTTGTAGGCCCCCAGGGGCGTAACAAATGCAGCTTTTCATTCATCACCTTCCTTGATACGGACATTGTTGTACCCCCACCTAAGGTCTAGGCAGGTAAATTTGTCCACGCCTTTAAGGTGATCAACTAGAGCAGAAATGAGAGGTGAAGGGTAAGAATTTTTAACAGTACCCTCATTTAAATAGCGGTAATCCATAACGAGGTGTTTCTTGCCGGTTTTCTTTGGAATAAAAAAGATGGGTGCAGTTTGAGGGGATTTTGATGGGCAGATATAGCCCTTTTCTTGCTCGGAGTTGATGAAGTTCTGGACTTCTTCTAGTTCAGCATCAGAAAGTGGAATTACCTGGCCTTTTTTAGGTACGAAGCCAGGTTTGAGGTTGATGGCATGGTCTCATGGTTTGTGTATGGGCATGCGCTTGGATTCTTCCTTGCTGAAGACATCAAGGAACTTGTGATACTGTTTTGGTACCTTCTTGGGGAGTCCTTCTTCAATGGATCAAATGGCTGGGTTCCAGACCTCTTTAATTAAGCCTGCTGCATTACTGGTGACACAGTTTCGTGTGCAGCAACAGAATTTTATTTCTTTATCCACCCAATCTATGAGTGGGTTGTGGCATTGAAACCAGTCATAGCCTAAATAGATGCAGTGGGTCCCCAAATTAGTTACTAGGGCATTGACTCCTTCAGAGTGCCCTTGGTAAGAAAAGACGACAGAAACGTAATTGGTAATCGTTCTGTGGGACGATGAGGTCCCATCGGTGTTAGTGATAGATCAAGGGAGAGATTATTTTTTAGTGGGGATGCCCAAGGATGTTACCCATTTTTTGTCCACAAATGTTTGGACTGCTCCTGAGTCGAGGAGCACTTTTTCCGATGTTTTTTGCCATTTTTGTTCTTTCTGAAAATAAACGTCAGTATTGATATCAAATTCCCCAGTAGGAAAGGTATTCCTGAGGATAAGGTTAGGGTTAGCAGGAGAATCAGATAAAAAAGAAAATTTGTTTGTAACTGGAGAATTAAGCACACTATGTTTATCCTCCAGTGCCGTGCTCTGAAGAGATGCTCCTTCAGAGTCAGTATCGTAACTATTACAAAATGAATTGTTCAGTGTGTTAACGTCGCCCAACAAACCGTCCATCTCCCTGAGTACAGTGAAGCGATTAAAAGAAGGAGAATGAGAAGAAGATACAAAAGAAGGGTCCTTAGCCAAGTAGGTACCTCTCTCTACTTGGCTTTGTCTTTTCCCTTTAGTTCCTCAGCAAGCTGGTGAGCCCAGGACTTGAACATGTCCAGGTAGTAGGCCTGGGCCTTTTCAGTCATCCAAGGTGGATTTCTGGAACCTTGAGCAGCCTTGGGGACCATGGTGATGGATGTGGTGGGAGTGAGTGGAATCTTGTGAAGGGGAGCAGGGCAAGGTGGGGTGTAGTGTGTGTGACCTGTGACCGGGTCAAAGATGGGCTGTCCATGCAGCTTGCAGGGATCTTTGCAAGTGTGGGACAAATGACCAACCTTATTGCAGTTGTAACAGGTCCTTGACTCCTGTTGGGTTGGTTGGATCACACAAGTGTCCATTGGGGCGCCTCAGCCCAGTTGTGTACCCACTTCAGTGAAACAAGGTTTAAATTGGTGTTGTTGCAGCTGTTTACTCCTCTCTAGCCACATCTTCTCAAACATCTTGCCCACTTCAATGGCTTTTTCTTGCCACATTTTGAGCAAGTTGGCCAAGGCGGGGCTGCAAGTCGACAATTGAAAGTAGATATTATAGTCCATTCGTTCCTTGTAGAGACAGAGGACATTGTGGTCATGTTGCAACAGGTCCACATCCTGCTGGAGAAGCTCGAACTGTTGGGTGAATACCTCTATTGGCATCGAGCCTTGCTGGAGGTTAGTGAGACGGATATACAACTCCTCCTTGAGGACATCGATGCAGAAATGACCCTTCACTTCCTTTTTTAGCTCGTCCTAGATGGGCCATTCCAGGACTGAGTTCTTCTTTTGATATTTTTTGAGAGTTATTCTCACAAACGATTCAGCTTTTCCCATCATCTGAAGCAGGATGGCTGCTGTTTGTCGTCAGTTGTCAAGACTGCCTTGACACTGCACCCATATTGCAATTTTCACCTACCAGGGGTGAAAGGTGACTCAATTACCATCCCAGGTGCCAGGGTCGGCAATTAACTTATTGGGCAGGGACGATGGTCGGGTCATGGCTGCCTTGGCTAGTTGTTGCATCATTTGCTGTTGGAACAGTAACAACCCTTGAAGAAGTGCGGCCATATTGGCCATCGTGTTGCAAATGTTGGCCCACGTTATGTTGGGGTCAACGGGAGGGGTGGTTTCAGCTTGTTACGACATTATTTAAAGGAATTTAGTGGGGTAGCGGAGGACAGATTTAGGGCGGAGACGGTAGAATGTGGCGAAACAGTTTGTTTTGGGGTAGATGTTCTTTAGTTCTTTTCATCGGGGTTTGCGCTGACAATGTGCGGGGGGTAGAGCTGGAACAGGAGGGGAAATGGGAGAGACAGCATGAGAAGAGATGGAAGAGGAAGGGAAATGAGGTTCGGGAGTTGCTTTGCAAAAGGAGATGGGTTCAGGGAAGTATTCCTGAGGTTGTTCGATGAGGTGGGAGTTCACCTAGGTAGTGCACAAAGTTAGGGGCAAAAAGGTAGGGTGGCTCTGGTGTGGGTGAGACACAGATAATACAGGTGACGGCGTAGAAGTTGAGGGCGGCTTGTTGCTGTTGGAAGGCTAAGTGGTCTGTGACAGCATGAGAGCGCATAAGATAATGGAGGTGAGGGGGAGCTGACAGGATCGGCCTTGTGGCAGTCCTATTCAAGTGAAATGGAGTGAGCAGAAAAACTACTAAAGTTGAACAACACCTAATCTAGGCATTGAGCAACCTCTGTGATGGTGTGTACAGTTCAGCTATGGGTGTTTAGCCAGACGTGGACTAGGATGTGGTACTCAGTGACTAAGAAGTTGACGGTTCCCAGATATAACATAAAATGTGGAACAATACTGAGCATGCAATAACATGCACGAAGACAGCAATGGCAGAGTAGGATTGAAGAGTAAGAAGAGTGGTAGACAGATGACCAGGCCCCTAAGTAGGAGAGTAATCAAATGAATAGGACTAAGGAAAAGTAGACGACAGAGAAGAGTGGGTTTATATAGTGAATAGCGATGTGTTTAGGGTAGGTCACCTGAGTCCTAAATAGTTAAGGGCCGGTGTGGGAAGGAGATCATGAAGTAAATGTCAGGTAACCATGAGGACGGTGAGAAGTCCATGAGGGAAGAAAGAAGCATCTTCATGGGAAAGGAAACAGAGATGAAAGACATGAGGCATGACATCATGATGATATCATGGGCTAGGCCTCAGGTCACATGAGATGTTTCATGGTCACGTGACTTTGAAATGAAAAGAAAATGTTAAGTTGTGAAACAGAGAAAAGTTGAAAATGTAGCATATAGGTCCTGAACTATAACAACCCTAATGCCTCTCAGCCTATTCAGGGCATCTCCAAGCTCAAATTCACATCCCTCTTTTGTTCTTTCAGTCCCTCCTATACTGAATTCACCAATTCTCAGCTAGACCTCCAATCTGGTGAATGGGGGATAATGTTATAGTTCAGGACCTATACACTACGTTTTTCACTTTTCATTTACTTTCATACTCAAACACTTCCTTTTACTTTCAAAGTCATGTGACTAGTGCACATGACCATGGGACTTCTCACATGCCCTGAGGCCAAGCCTCTGATATCATCATGACATCATGCCTCATGTCTTTCATCTCCATCTTTTCACTCATATGAGTATACTTCTTCCTTCCCACATGGACTTCTCACCATACTTGTATCTACCTTGCTTCTACCTTGTGTTTCCTTATCTTTACTGGCCCTAAACTATTTAGGACTCAGATGACCTACCCTAAACTCATTGCTATTTACTATATAAACCTGCTCCTCTCCATTGTCTACTTTTCCTTAGTTCTATTTATTTATATTCCCCTCCATTCTAGGGGCTGAATACTTCCTGAATACCACTCTACTTACTCCCTTCAACATTGAGCTCATGATCATTTTCTCCTATCTCTACATTTGCTGGCTTTGTGCATATTATCGCATGCTACTCGTTGTTCTCATTTATGATCTATCTCGGTACTGTTAACTTCCTCATTGCTGAACTCCACAACCTTGTCCATGTCTGGCTCAAGCATACCCATACCATCCATACCATAGCAGAAGTCACTCTCTGCCTAGATTAGGCTAAGTGCTCATTAGTTGTTTCTTTCATCTTTTACCTCTGGTTTCATTTGCCTCCTCAATGATCTGACAAAAAAGAATATGCCATACACCTGGGGAGAGGCACAACAAAATGCATTTGATACGCTCAAAAAACAATTCACTACAGCTCCTCTTCTCACATTCCCTGATGGTTCAAAGGCGATGCGCATTGAAACAGATGCAAGCGACATCACCACTGGCATGATGTTATCAGTCTTAGGGGAGGATGGCTCCTGGTGCCCTTATGCATTTCTTTCTCATTCTTTTTCCTCTGCTGAATGCTAGCCATTATCCATGCCCTCAAGGAATGGCACCATTATTTAATTGGCAAAATTTACTTCAAGATTTGGACAGATCATAAAAATCTCAAATACTGGAAAAAGCCTCAAATGTTCTCTGGTCAACAAGCCCACTGGCATGAGCTTCTACAAGAATTTAATTATATGCTCATCTACAAGCCCGGCACCACGAAAGGATATACCAATGCTCTTTCTTGTCACCCTGACCATGGCAACACTATCAACAAATTAAACAAGAACATCACTATTTTTCTTTCCACTGTTCTTCGTTCATCATTCTTATCTATTCTGGTCAAATTAACTTCCTCAGATGCACATTTACCCTCGAAGGGCTCTCCTGATGCTGCAGGCTTTGACCTGTATGCGTCTGTCAATCTTGACATCTCCGCCCATGATCAATGTCTCATCCCCACCCATGTTAAGATCCAGCTCCCATCAAGCATAAAATCAATGTCATGGCTGGAGTCATTGATGCTAATTATAGGTGAGAAATTGGCATAATTCTGTTCAATCACTCTGATTCATCCTTTGACATCTCCAAATTCAACTGTATTGCACAACTAATTATTGAAAAAATAGAAAACCTCACTCTCAAAGAAGAAAAGACTCTAGAAAAGTCCCAATGAAACAACAAAGGCTTTGGCTCTACTGGAGTCAAAGCTATCTCCTCCACATCTCTCTCCCTGAACTTTGAAACTAAATTATCCTTGGAATCTGCTAGAATGGACATTGATGCTATCAATGAATATGAATATTATGCAACAGAAAAACTTTTCAAAAATTTGAATGGCATTGTTTTTGTGCCTCCTTCCCTTCATACCAAGTTAATCTTGCTTTTTCATGCATGAAATTCCCCAGTCACTGGTCACCCTGGCTGTGACCACACCATTTCTTCTATCAAACACTTTTATTGGGGGCCCAGTGCAACCAAAGACATTGCTTTATATATAGATCACTGTCAGGTGTGCTCCCTCACAAAGGGTTCATCAAAGCCACTGGCAGACAAACTCATGCCTCTTTCTGTCTCTTTCCACCCTTGGGAAGATATTTCTTTTGATTTTGTCACAGGACTACCCCATTCCAATGGTTTTGATTCCATAGGGGTAGTCATCAATTGTTTTTCCAAAGAAATCATTCTTTTTCCCTGTTTAAAAACCACTTCCTCCTCAGACATAGCTGCCTTATTTAGAGACCATGTATGGTGTTTTCACGGACTTCCTAACACTATTCTTTCCAATAGAGGACCTCAATTTGTCTCAGAGTTCACCAAGGGACTCTGCCAAGTCCTTGGTATTCAGCAGAAACTCTCAACAGCATATCATCCCCAGACAGATGGCCAGACAGAACAGGTCAACCAAGAAATCATCGTGTATCTCCAAGCATATGTCACCAAAATGCAGGAGACTTGGACCTCATGGTTGAAAATGGTGCAGTTCATGCACAACAATACCCTTACCACTGTTATAGGATTCACAATATGATTACTATAACACTGGATGCTTATCTTATCTTATTGGGTAGCATCTCACGTGACAACCCCCACAGCTAGGCTTAGGGTCTAGGACTGCACCTAGACTGGTCATGTGACATGACGTTATCATTGGGCCTGGAGCTATGACCTCATCAGTCTAGACTATGACATCATCAGTGATGTCATGCCTCACAACTACCTCATGGACACCTCATGTTATCCACATGTATGTATTCCCACACTGGCCCTTATGTACAGGAGACCTACCCTAAACCCGCTACCTTACATATATATACTGCAGACCCTCCTGTACTTCTCTTTAGTTCTATTCACTTGTATCTTGCCCGGTTCCCTACGTTCGAACTGCCTGAGGTACATTGTGGGTGCTCTTCCACACTCTTTGCCAGGTTATGCCATTCTGTTATGAAAGGCACTCATCGTCGAACCCTTCTCCCTCCTTGGTGGCCATATCTATTGGCTAGATGCCACCTTCATTGTTATCGCCAGCAGGAACCTTCCCACAAGGCAGATGGAGCAGCCTTGTTTGCTGTTCCACTCCATTACAACCACTACCACGGGCACTACCCCCTTTTCCATTATGCAAAACTACTCTCCACACATGGGAATGGAGCCCACAATCTCCACTATGACCCCTGGGGGGTCATTCGGTAAAACTATTGGTCACTCACATGAAGAGATCACTTTCACACTCCAGAAAACCCGCAATCAGATGTTGCATATACAAACATCCAAGTGCTCTTCCACCCCTGACTATTCTATTAGTGACCTTGTTTGGCTATCCACTGAACACCTCTTCCTTCCCTACCCTGTGCATAAACTTACACAAAAGTTTATTGGCCCTTATCATATCTCCACCATCCTCCCCAATGCTGTCACCCTCACCCTTCCTTCCTCTGTATCTATTCATTCCACAGTCAACATCCCTCACATTAAACCCTATAAAGCCCCACTGGATGGACAATCTATATTCAAACCAGATCCTATTACCATGACAGAAGATCATCACGAAGAATACAAATTGATCGCATTGTCCAGTTGAGACTTCACTGTGGGAAATTACAATACCTTATCCACTGGAAGGGATGGGATGAGGTGGATCGCACCTGGGAACCTGCCATAAATTTAAAACATGCACAAGATGCAATTTCTGAGTTTCTGTTATAGTTCAGGACCTATACACTACATTTTCAAAAAACTTTTTTCACTTTTCTGACTTAATGTTTTCTCTTTCACTTTTGGAGTCACGTGACCAGTACACGTGACTGTGAGACCCCTCATGTGACTTGAGGCCTAGCCCCTTGATGTCATTATGACCTCATGCCTCATGTCTTTCATCTCCATCTCTTTTCCTATGAGGATGCTTCTTTCTTCCCACATGGACTTCTCGCCATCCTCATGTTTACCTTGTGTTTACCTCATGTTTCCTTTCTTATACTGGCCCTTAACCATTTAGGACTCAGACAACCTACCCTAAACCTGTCATTATTCACTATATAAACCCACTCCTCTCTATTGTCTACTTTTCCTTAGTCCTATTCACTTGAATACTCTCCACCTTAGGGGCCTGTTCATTTGTTTACCACTCCTTTTAATCACTTCAATTTACTCTGCTATTGCTGTCTCTCATGCTATGTTAGTGCATGCTTGTCATTGTCATCGCTGTTGTATGATCTACCTCAGCATGATCAACTTTCTCATTCTCGAATACCACGTCTTGGTCCATGTCTGGCTTGATGTTAGGACCCGTACTGTCTACACAGTTGCTGAAGTCGCCCATTGCCTAGATTAGGTGATGTGCTTGGTTGTTTAGTTTTGTCCCATTTCAGTTTCATGCTACACACCCCAATGCCCCAAGACCCATTTGGGGCATCTCCAAGCTCAAATTTACCTCCCTCTTCCACCCTTTCGGTCCCTCCTATACTGAATTCACCGATTCTTGACTAGATCTTGAATCTGGTGAATGGGGGGTAGTGTTATAGTTCAGGACCTATACACTATGTTCTTCCCTCTTATTTGTTTTCACACTTAACGCCTTTCTTTCATTTTTGAAGTCACGCAACCAGTGCACATGACTGTGAAACCCCTCATGTGACCCGAGGTCTAGCCCATGATGTCATTATGATGTCATGCTTCATGCCTTTCATCTCCATCATTTCATTTCACATGAGTACACTTCTCTTCCCACACGGACTTCTCGCCATACTCATGTTTACCTTGTGTTTTCCTCATGTTCCTTATCTATACTGGCCCTAAACTATTTAGGACTCAGACAACCTACCCTAAACCTGTCACTATTCACTATATGAAATGGAGTGAAACAAGAAAACAACTAAAGATGAATGACACCTAATCTAGGCATTGGGCGACTTCTGCAACAGTGTGTACGGTGTGACTACGAGTGTCCAACCAGATGTGGACCAAGATGTGGTATTCAGCAACAAGGAAGTTTACAGTTCCGAGATAGAGCATAAAATGGGGAACGATGGAGAGCGTGCAATAACATGCACGAAGCTGGCAAATGCAGAGTGAATTTGAAGGTAGCAGGAGAGTGGTAAACAAATGAACAGGCTCCTAAGTAGGAGAGTATTCAAGTGAATAGGACTGAGGAGTAGACAACGAAGGGAGAGGGTTTATATATGTAAATATGGGGAGATTAGGGTAGGTCATCTGAGTCCTAATCGATTAAGGGCCGGTGTGAGAAAGTGAACATGAGGGAAATGCAAGGTAGCCATGAGGATGGCAAGAAGTCCATGTGGGAAGAAAGAAGCGTCCTCGTGAGAAAGGAAACGGAGATGAAAGACATGAGGTATGATGTCATGATGACATCATAGGCTAGACCTCAGGTCACATGAGAGTTCCCACAGTCACGTGCATGGGTCACATGACTTCGAAGAAGAAAAGAAAATGTTAAGTCCATAAGTGCAGAAAGTGAAAAACGTAGCGTATAGGTCCTGAACTATAACACTATATAAACCCATTCCCCTCAGTCATCTATTTTTTCCTAGTTCTATTTATTTGTATTCCCCTCCACCTTAGGGGCCAGATACTTCTCGAGTACTACTTCTTCAATCCATTTCCTTCACTCTGCACCTTGCCAGCTTCATGCACATTATTGCATGCTCCTCGTCGTCCCCGTTTATGATCTACCTGGGTACCATGAACTTCCTTGTTGCTGAATTTCACATTCTTGTCCACATCTGGCTCAATGTGTGCACTTGCACCATATACACCATTACAAAAGTCACCCTCTGCCTAGATTAGGCTGAGTGCTCCTTAGTTGTTTTCTTTGTTATTTCACCTCTGGTTTCTGTTATAGGATTCACGATACGATTACTATAACACTGGACGCTTATCTTATCTTATTGGGTAGTGTTATAGTTCAGGACCTATACGCTACATTTCTCCACTTTTCCTTTTCTCAAACTTAACATTTTCTTTTCTTCTTTAAGTCACATGACCGTGAGACCTCTCACGTGACCTGAGGCCTAGTCCCTGATGTCATTATGACATCATGCCTCATGTCTTTCATTTCCGTTTACTTTCCCATAAGGATGCTTCTATTTTCCCACAATGGACTTCTCATCATCCTCATGGTCACCTTGTGTTTTCCCTCATGTTCCTTTTCTCACACCGGCCCTCAATCGATTAGGACTCAGATGACCTACCCTAAACTCCCCATACTTACATATATAAACCCTCCCCCTTCGTCATCTACTCCTCAGTCCTATTCACTTGAATACTCTCCTACTTAGGGGCCTGTTCTCTTGACTACCACTCCTGTTCTTCTTTCCAATCTTATACTCTGCAAATTGCCGACTTCGTGCACGTTATCGCACGCTCATCGTTGTTCCCTGTTTATGCTCTACCTTGGAACCGTCAATTTCCTTGTCGCTGAATACCACATCCTTGTCCATATTTGGCTGGACACTCGTAACCATACCGTCCACACCATCGCCGAAGTCGCCCAATGCCTAGATTAGGTGTTGTGCTTCTTAGTTGTTTTCATCCCGTTTCAGGTAGCATCTCATGTAACAACCCCCACAGCTAGGCTTAGGGTCTAGGACCGCACCTAGACTGGTCATGTGACATGACATTATCATTGGGCCTGGAGCCATGACCTCATCGGTCTAGGCTATGACATCATCAGTGATGTCATGCCTCATGGTAACCTCATGGACACCTCATGTTACCTTAGTTATCTACTATAGACCAGCCCTCACGCATACAGGGAGCCTCCCCTAAACCAATCCCTTTCCTATATATATGTAGCACCCTCCCTGTATATTCCTTAGTTCTATTCACTTGTCTCTTGCCCGGTTCCCCATGTCCGAACTGCCTGAGAGCCATAGTGGAAGTCCTCCCTTCCATTCATTGCTGGGTTATGCCATCCCATTACGAAAGGCACTCATCGTCGAACCCTTCCCTCCTCCTCATTGGCCTTATCTATTGGCTATATGCCACTCATTGTCCACACCAGCAGGAACCTTCCCACAAGGTGGATGGAGCAGCCTCGTTTGTCGTTCCACTCCGTTACAGTTTCAGCTCTGACTACTTCTATCACCACGGTTCCTAAGGCCACACAAGGTTCCAGAAATCCTCCATGGATGACCGAAGAGGTGCAAGCCTGTTATCTCAATATGTTTGAGTCCCAGGCTCGCCAGCTTGCAGCTGAGGGACTTAAGGGAAAAGGCAAGGCCAAGTAGATCTGGGAGGTACCTACTCAGCGATGGACTAAGTTTTTCATTCTTATTCTTCTTCTCCACTTTCCTCTCCTTTTTCTAATTGCTTTACTGTACTTGGGGAGATGGACAGTTTGTCAAGTGGTAATGACTTACTGAACACTTTTGATTGTAGCAGTTACAATACCACCTCCAAAGGAGTGTCTCTTTGGAGTGCAGTGCCAGAGAATAAAAATAGCATGCTTAATTCTTCACTTATGGACAAAAATTCTTTTTTCCCTAAATCCTCCCCTAACCCTAATATCACCCTCAGGAACACTTCTCCTGGGGGAGAATTTGACATTGACACTGACATTTATTTTCAGAAAAACAACAAATGGCAAAAAACAACAGAAAAGCACTCCTCAACTCTGGTGCAGTCCAGACATTTGTGGACAAACAATGGATAATGTCTCTTGGCATTCCCACCAAAAAATTAACTTCTCCTCATTCTATCACTAACGCCAATGGGACTTCCTCGTCCCATGGTACTATTACAGATTATGTTTCAGTGGTGTTTTAATACCAAGGTTACTCTGAAGGAGTCAATGCTTTGGTAACAAACTTAGGTACTCACTGTATTTATCTAGGCTACAACTGGTTTTAGCACCATAACCCACTTATCAACTGGGTGGACAAGGAAATCAAATTCTGCCACTGCACTCACATGTCATTGTGAGAGAGATAGCTGTGGAGATAAAGTGAAGAACAATAAGAATAAATGGAATAAGCATGAGAGTAACTAGAATAACTGTAACACCATGTAATCATATTATCCATGTACTTTTGACTCCTTGTCAAGACCAGCAGGATCAACCAGCATGCTCACCCTCTGGTGATACAATAACAACATGAGTGGACCAAGCTTTTTTACACTCTTTCTCTTGTATCAAATGTCAAAAGACAGTCATCAACAATGAGGACCAAGAAGGTGCAGCACAGAGTGAAGTGGTAAATTTGTAACAATGAGAAGACTGTGCCAGGTATCAACCTTCATGTTACACCTTGGGCCAGATCAGATAAGTAGCAAGAACTTATCTGAGGAGGAAAAATGAAATATCTAAATTTACAAAATTAACCACTAAGCTAAACAGAGTTTAATTCATATAATACATAACATATATTCTTCTTGCTGCTTATCCAACCTTGCTAGACTTATGTAGCAGCTAGAGTTTATACTTTGCTGATGTTATAGTTCAGGACCTATATGCTACGTTTTCACTTTTCTCTACTTTGTACTTAATGTTTTCTTTTCACTTTTGAAGTCACGTGACCATGAGACATCTCATATGACCTGAGGCCTAGACCATGATGTCATCCTGATGTCATGCCTCATGTCTTTCATCTCTGTCTTTCCATTCACATGAGGACACTTCTCTTCCCACATAGACTTCTTCCCATTCTCGTGTTCACCTTGTGTTCTCCTCATGTCTCTTATCTATACTGGCCCTAAACTATTTAGGACTCAGATGACCTACCCTAAACCCATCGCTATTCACTATATAAACCCACTCCTCTCTGTTGTCTACTTTTTCCTTAGTCCTATTCACTCAAATTATCTCCTACCTTGGGGCTGGTTCTCTTGTTTACCACTCTTATTACTACAATCCTACTCTGCTTTTGCCATCTCTTAAGCAACATTACTGCTTGCTTGTCATCTCATCCCTAAGTACATGCTTTACTTGGGAACCGTCCATTTTCTTGTACTTGAATACCATGTTCTCGTTCATGTCTAGTTAGACATTCGCTCCCAACAAGTCCGTACCATCGCAGAGGTCACCCGTCACCTAGATTAGGTGCCATGCTCTAGTTTAAGGTTTCATCCCATTTCAGCTGGAACAGTGCCATGTCGTAACTTGCTCACAGACCACATTACTGCCACATGCACTGTCAGATCAGTAACTATGAGTCAGTTGTAGTCATGATTATCTCGAGGCTTCATCTAAAACTGGTCCTGTTCTAAGCAACCAAAAATACACCATCAAGCAATAATGTTACTCAACTGCATTGCAGATGTTCAAGTTTGCTGATCCAATTTTCATAAAAGTTCAGTTTGACCCATAGGACAAATTTCTCCGAATACTCAGGCTGGATTGAACATTGGATGTTGAACTTCATCATGATCTGAACCTTCAGTGTCCAATGCTAATGAATCCCAAGAATATCACACTCACATCACACTGTAAACAGTAAAATCACTATCATGGATTGTCATGTTCACTAATGTGTAGTGAATAAATGACCATGTTGCTGATATCTGGGACACGTCATTTTAATGTCAGTCACTAGTCACTAATTTTCATGTTCCCCCTGCGGGTGACAATAATTCTCAGTGTTGGGCTGGTGGAGGATCATAGTTATCAATGTCAGTACTAGTAGCTAGACCAACCATTTGAATCTAATGAGCCACCATGACCTTGACCTACACATCTTCATCATTGGAGTCCATATTCATTGCAGGAGATCTTTCCACCACAAAGTCTCTTGTGGCTATTATTAGCTGACAGTCTATAATCCCCCATCTTTTCCCAACACAAACCAAACCAATGGCTACTTTCAAGCTTCGTATATCCATGATGATGTCTGCTTTCTTTGATTTCAGGGATATGTTATTGAGTGATCCATCCACTCCGGTAGTCTCCTATGGTGTGATCAATGCAAGAACAAGGGTTTTACCATTGAGTGCTTTGAGAAAAGGATCTTCAGGGAGGGTAAGAACAAAAATCTTCTTGAGCTTTCCATATCCAAGACAGTGGATAATGGTGTTGCACTGGCCCTCAACCTCAATCTCATACTAACAAATCAATCAGAGATCTTATATGTAAACAGGAATATTGAGGACCATACCTTGATATAGCAATTCCTTCGTGCCAGAGTTTCTACTTTATGAGTGATAGTGCTGGTCCGAAAAGAATCACTGCCACCTCATATCCTCATCTTTCCAGCAAAGAGAAAAGGGATAGAGAGATATTTCTTCACCTCAATGTCCCACTTCCCTATGACATTGCCCACATAATGAGCAATTTGTGATTGAAGTAAAGGATCATGAATAGCATCCTTGTTAAACAGTGATCGGAGAATATGGTCATTATCTGCCAGTGTAGTCTCTCTTAAGTAAGTGCTGGTGTGATCATGATAACAAAAATACTTACATCCTTCAAAGGTTCATTCATATCCAATTGGGCCATCATCCTCTCTGTCATCCCACCAAGTTAACTCTTCAGTGACATCATACCAGACAGCGAGTTGTTCAAGGATAACTGAGTTAAGTAGGATCCAATTCAAACTGCTCCATGGATATGTTTGAGAGCG